>CAJHQQ010001422.1:0-97316 GCA_905132885.1 Moricandia moricandioides | reverse complement strand
TTTTATTAGAGGTTTCAAAACAAAGGATCAAATGCTATAAGGGACCACAAAAGGTCAAAAAATTCTATAATGGGACCCCTTGTATTTAAAAAAAAAAAATCAAAATTAAATTTGAAAATAAAGGTAAAAGACTAAGAAATCTAAAAAATTCTTCTTATTTACCAACCCAGACCACTAATCCCACCCAACCGACTCATGTAACCATAAATCTCTAAATTCCCTCGATTTCGACCTAAACTACTCCACTACTCCTATGAACCCCGATTTCATCTCATTCTCAACTCGATCAACTACTCCACTACTCGAAATCAAGTATCAAATCCTTATCCATCTCATTCTCAACTCGATTTTGTGTTCTCTTACATTCAAAATTGTCATAAAAACTCGATTCACCGGAAAGAAAACGGCAAGAGGGAGCATCGGCGACGAAGAACTGTAACTCAGCGGTGAGGAAGAAGAAGGATGTGGCTAAGAGAAGAAAGCCGCCGTGAGGAAGAGAGAAGTAGCAACGAAAAAGAAAAAAAAAATGTTGCGAAGAAAAAGATTGAAGGCGTGACAAAGAAGAGGAAGCAAGACGGTCGTGACGAGGGTGGATTCTCCTCAAATCCAACCAAGCGGACTCAGAACCGGGAGAAAGAAACCACACCAGTAACGGAATTGTCTTCTCAGCCTGATAGTGAGGCTACGACAAGCATACCACTTCCTAATCAGCCAGCTATTGAACCTGAAACTCCACATAATCCAATGACCTCGCTTTCAGGCTCTTCCACAAAGAGTCCTTCTCATGTCGAAGACAATGATGAGGAGATTGGGTCTAACAACAGAGAGGATCCCAACATAGATCTACACATACCTGAGGCCGGGAATGACAATGTCCCACAAAGAACGGTAAACAACTAAGTTTCAAATGGTTTTCGAAATTGGGGCGAAATTAGTTGATAACTATCAGCTCGTAAATACCAACAGCAACCAACCGCACGACATTTCAATACGTAAACCCAAGGCTTTGATTTCACTATGTCAACCTTAAAACAATTAGTATGCACAACTTTGTTCACTAAATCCTTAACTTCTTGCTTAGTCTCAAATTCTTGATGCAAGCTCATTTCAATGCCATCATCCCACTCAAGATTTACAACAGTTTCTACAACAGGTGTAACAGCCTCCATATCATCCATTTCGTCACCCCTCTTCATTGACTTTCTCCATGCTCAT
Source organism: Moricandia moricandioides (assembly GCA_905132885.1). NCBI lineage: Eukaryota > Viridiplantae > Streptophyta > Magnoliopsida > Brassicales > Brassicaceae > Moricandia > Moricandia moricandioides. The sequence goes on along the minus strand of CAJHQQ010001422.1, from coordinate 96,101 downwards.
ACTCTTCCTCTTCAATATGAGGAACAATTTCCAACTCCTCAACTCCAACCATATCTTCATTAGCTCTGGCATCACTCAAAAATTTCCTCATTCATAGAAAACACCTCGTTACTCTGCTTTTCCAAGATGATTTCCGTAAGCTCCACATGTAAGACACCACCCCGATTTTTCTTATCAACTTCCATTAAATATCCTAAAACGTCTTCATCGTCCAAGATATAACAAGGCCTCTTATTATCCAATACCAACGGAAAGTAACTTAGGTGAACCTTGGTCACATCTATATCGATCTTCATTTTCTTGCATATTTTATCAACCAAGTCAGAATAAGTAATCTCCTCATAACTTCCCTTCATCACTAAAGTATAAATATGTCCTTCTTTCCGATTCCATTGAACTTCGTTACCCACATTTGAATAATTTCCCCCACTATCAAAATAAATCACCACACGTCGGCTATTGTCCATAATTTCTGAAAACATAATAAAAACAACATTACCACATAGTAGTTTATACCAGTTATACTAAATCAGTAATCACAGTTATACTAATATTACCAGTTTGACTACTTTACGTGTTACACTAGTTACAGTTATACTACGTTGACTTGGGACATGATTATTATAAGTTATACTAATTGTACCAACACACATATTCAATTTGTTACTTTCAGTTGTACTATGGGTACCAGTTGTAAGTTTTGTATTAAAAATATCAGTAATACTACATCAGTTGTACTAGTAAAACGGGTTGATAACGAGTTTTGTCAAGTAAGTCGTACCCGTTGTACCTTTGTGAAAAACGATTTATTGTACAATTTTTCATTAATAACTTTATATTAAACCTCAGAATCTTACTCATTACGTTTACATACCTATTACATGACTCAACCGAAATAAACAACAAACAAAAAATGATTGAGACAGAGAAGATTGATAGAGAGAGAGAGAGAGAGTATAAACTTAACAAGCGATTGCAGAGGTTGCAGAGCCAATGACGAAGCACATGTGCTGTTTCTCGGCGTCCTAAGCTGTCAAAATCCTTTGAGAATCAAAGAAAAACGCTATGTGGATGAAGAAATGAAGAAGGTAGGTTTGGTTGTTGAAGCTCAACAATTTTAGTCCTTTTGGTGGTTGAACACGATTTGAAGAAGGAGAGAGTGATTAAAGAGGCTGTGTGGGACCCATTTGATTCGAGAGGGCAGGAGAGAAATCAACGGCCAAAATTATAACGTGAGGAAACGATCCAACGGCTCTGGTTCTATTTTCATTAATGGCAATCTTCGTAAATATATTTTCCTTCTCATCTAACCGCTAAAATTAAAACAGAATATTTAGATCTAATGGTTGACATTCCTCCCTTCCTTGAGGATATTTTCGTAATTTAATCATCACTTGGCCCATGTAGATTAACTTGGGTTGTTGTAGATTATTTTCTCACCATTGGTACCATTTTAGATTAAAGTCCCAAAACAAATCTCTTCTTCTTCTTTTTCTTAACCTCAGAAACTTTATTGGATCAAATCGTTAAAGGTGAATACAGAAAATTAATCAACCATACAGGAGAAATACAAAAGAGTACATATTGTTGTTGTTGTTTGCAGAGCGTTCAGGACATCAGGAACTTGATTCTTTTTTTTTTGTCTAACTATTTCATTAAACCAAGTTTAGATTATACCAAACATTTTTTTCGAGAAACACCTCTGTCTTACCATACATGACCTATATATAAGAATAGAACACTTCTGATTCTAGCATGTTTTGCTAATGAGTCTGTTCGAACATTTCTGCTTCTGAGAATGTGAAAAAGGCTCACACTCTGAAAATCATCTTGTCAACTCCGGAATACATCAACTTCTAAAGCAAAAACCGGGGTTAATGAGGTTCGTAGTTATATCAACTAAATCTGAGTAATCCGTCTCAAATAGGACCACAAGAACCCTCATGTTTCTTATGCATGATGCTGCCCATAGTAATCTTTTCATCTCAGCGTGTAAAGCCGAGAGGCTTTCTATTGCATGCATATAATCTAAAAAATTCAATACCTATTTGTTCAAAGGAGAATCTTCCCCACCGGTGCCTTTATCTTCTTCTTATACTCCGTCAGTGGAAACTACATGGACATATGTTGTATTGTTGTCGGTTCATCCTCGGGATCCCGCAACAAACCAACAGTTGAAATAAGTTCTACCCATTTATACTAGTAGTGCAAAAATAAATAGACTAATTTTAGCTTCTTCTACCAAACTAGAAAACATATCATCAAACTATGTCCAATTACTTAATTATAATCACTCACTAACATTACTTCTATTAAAAAAAATAGTAATCCCTAGTTTTTACCGTCTTTACCAAACTATGAGGAAAGTGAGGTTGAACTACTAACTGTTGTGTTCTTACTATTGCTTACAGTTCATCTACTACTTCCCTCATCCTTATCTCTTTCCTTCTCATTGGCCCTGGATATCCACAACAACTCGAGTCCATGACCGCGAGCTCTCCTCATACCCTATCTCTCCTTCTTCACCAAACTTATTCTTAGAGTTCACGTCTTGTTTTTGTTGTCGTTCTTTGTCACTCTCTTCTTCTTCTTCTCTTCTTCTTCTTCTTCCCTCATCTTTACCAAACTATGAGGAAAGTGAGGTTGAACTACTAACCGTTGTGTTCTTATTATTGCTTACAGTTCATCTACTACTTCCCTCATCCTTATCTCTTTCTTCTTCATTGGGCCTGGATATCCACAACAACTCGAGTCCCTGACCGCGAGCTCTCTTCATACCCTATCTCTCCTTCTTCACCAAACTTATTCTTAGAGTTCACGTCTTGTTTTTGTTGTCGTACTTTGTCACTCTCTTCTTCTTCTTCTTCCTTCTTCTTCTTCTTCTTCTTCTTCTTCCCTCATCTTTACCAAACTATGAGGAAAGTGAGGTTGAACTACTAACCGTTGTGGTTCTTACTATTGCTTACAGTTCATCTACTACTTCCCTCATCCTTATCTCTTTCTTCTTCATTGTCCTGGATATCCACAACAACTTGAGTCCCTGACCGCGAGCTCTCCTCATACCCTATCTCTCCTTCTTCACCAACTTCTTCTTTCTTCTTCTTCTTCTTCTTCTTCTTCTTCTTCTTCTTCTTCTTCTTCTTCTTCTCTTCTTCTTCTTCTTCTTTCTTCTTCTTCTTCTTCTCTTCTTCTTCTTCTTTCTTCTTCTAAGTTTATCGTTTTCATCTTTCTTTCAACTGAATTTGCATCTTCTTCTCCTTCAATTGATTTCTCGTTTTCTTCTTCTCCTTACTTCTTCTTCATAAGAGCTTCTTTTCTATTTCTCGGACTTCTTCAAGAGAACTTATCTCCGTAACACACTGAGTTTTATTCTTTCTCGTCTCTTCGCTGCCCCAGTTAGAACAGACCGATTACCCATACTCTCACACTATATACACGAATCAAGAGAGACATGACACTAACCCAATTATACTTTAAGGGACACGACCTTACTGAACAAAACTATCCCCCAAATTGAAATTGAGCTGAATGAAGAAACTTACCTCTCCATGTGTTTTCCCTTTCTCGTTAGGGGTACATTACCGTTACTTTTTACTTTGGATGTTTTCTCTTGCTGTTTACTCCTTTATTCCTGCTACTTTTGGTATTTCACGATCTAAACGACAACATGATAACCCATTCGTCATTCAGCCAAACATGTGGCTAGGGTCCATGATATGCTCTCCAATTACCCTATAAGCAACTTATTCTCTCAAATAAGAAGCTTAGTTGTAGTACTTAGGGATCAATCCACAAGGAGTGTGGGCACACACTAGATTTATAGATACGTAGATTAGGGTAGGAAAGTAATTAAATAATAGTAAGCAATAAAGCAGTTGATTAGATGGTTGTAAGACAATATGAGAAAATAGCTAGATCTAGGCTTTCAGGTAATCAATATTATAGAGATATAAAAGCTAAAAGTGTGTGTGTGTGTGTGTGTGTGTGTGTGTGTGTGTGTGTGTGTGTGTGTGTGTGAGTGTGTGTGTGTGTGTGTGAGAGAGAGTTTGTGTGTGTGTGTGTGTGTGAGTGTGTGTGAGTGTGTGTGTGTGTGTGTGTGAGTGAGTGAGTGAGTGTGTGTGTATGTGATATTCTAGAACTCAAACTCTAGTATATGGATATCCAAATGTCGCATGTGAGTCTAATAATTATCTGAGTCTAGTATTCTAGCTATCGCTAATGAACACGGAACGAGTCGATCGATCGATTATAGGCACTGAGCATCGATTGACGGCAACCTTAAATCGGGTTCATTGTCCTATTTGATTGGTTCACTAACTTACAAGACCATAGTTTGCATGTATCTAGCAACCTATCTCAAAAGAGTCAATTCAGGTGAGGACCTGCTGTCGTAGTTGTCTACAACCTAAAATCAGGGTTCTAGTTAGTTACTCTAGAACACAAACATTAATCGTAATTCAATTAATGGATATCTCTATAACCTTAACAATTTTATAGTTTTAGATAATCATTCATAACCTTAATTAACCATAAATCTAACAAAGAGAACTACTCAGACATGACACAATAAAGCATGATAATAACTTCAATAGAAAGCATGAAATAGAATAAGGAATAAGAAACAATGGAGTTCCAATATAAATCTCTGAAGGAGTCTTGTATTTTCTCTCCAAATCAAACTAAAAGATTCTAAGTATGGAATAGTAATGAAGGTGGTGGTTTGTGGTGGTGTGTTTCCCAAACGATAGCAAAACAACTAAATACTAGGTATAAAATCGTCTATGGGTAATCTTGTAAATATATGGAACTTTTGGGCTATTAGTCGGCCACCAACAAGTCGTCGCACCTCGTGATTCGCTGTTGATCGATGACAAAAGAGTGTTGTCGATCGACACTCTTCGTAAATATCAACTCTGACTTCTGATTTTTCAGCAGCTACTAGTTTCTTCATCATAAGTCCCAAAATACTCCATAATCTCCAAAACATACATGAACCTGTAAATAGCCTATAATAGACTACAAACACATATAATAATTCCTATAAAGTACACATACTATGGGTAAAAACGGGTAAAATCCTTAGTATATCAATTCCCTCAAACTTATCATTTTGCTTGTTATTAAGCAAAGAATATCTCTATCTGAAAAAGGTTTGAAAACGTAGGGACTCACAAATCTTTAACTTACTATTATTACCTCTACTATGTTGCAAGCCACATCAAATAAGTGGTAACCTCAAAGATACTTTTTATACCATATCCTAGCTTAGCAAACAAATTCTTTCTACCATCAACTTAGCTAATATTATCTAACTCGCCCCTTTTTTGACTTCATTTCTTACATATAAAAAATGAAGGTTTTACCTTAGGAGTATCGATCATAGGACACATTGACTCTTACTCAAGCAAATTTTTGAACACACATGCAATCTTCTCTGCTCTATCGCTTGCCTCTTGCTCTCTTCTCTGAATATTTTTAAATGAATGAATGACGCTGATATAGTCCATCTTTTTCACCTTATGTCTTTTTTTCCTTTTTTTTTAATTTTTGACAAAGTGTAGGTGAATTGTGGGGTCATCGGTAATGTGCCCACCTTTGGCTTCCACAGTGTGTGATCATTCCTTTGAATTATAATAGTGGGGTCATTGGTAATGTATCTACCCCTCTTCATCTGAGGAAATCATCTCAATCTTTCTTCTCTAGATGCCAAATAGAGAGAGAGAGAGAGAGAGAGAGAGAGAGAGAGAGAGAGAACAAGAAACACACAAACTTTACATTCCAGACTTGCAGGAGGAATACGATCCACTGTATACCAAGCCCCAAGACAAGCAAATAACGTCAAATTAGGTTCGAAATCAGCTTTGGTTCCTTCAAACATTGTCAACAAGTGTGGATATGACTGACAGTTGATCCACTTCGTGATCTCTAGTATACTCTATAGTTAGTAATTCTAAGAATGGTGTAATAGAGTAGTTAGATAATAAGTAAAAATTTAAAACGATCGTAGTCCCCTTCTTCACTCTATAAAAACTATTAATAAAACCCATAAATATAAAATAAAAAATAAAAAATAAACCTCCTCCAAACTAAAACAACATTGTTCCTAGTGTTATTCAACCTCATGTTGGTGGGAAAAATAAACCAAAAGTACGAAATTTAACAAGGAAAAACGGTATACCTATTGCTGATGTTAAGTGTCTATCGGCACAATGAACTGACGATCGATCGATGTTCGGTTAGGTCTATCGATCGGCAGTGATCAAGTGTTGGTAGATGCTTTGTGCAGACTCGTCTTCCTTGGATCTCTTTTAACTAAAATAAATAAACACAAAAACTTAGTAAAATTAAAACAAAAACGAATTTAAAATTTACTAAACGGATTGCCTCCTACTAAACGCTTTCTTATAGTCTATAGCTTGACGTTTGGATGCATTGGACTAATAAGGAGGTAAAGGAACACTTGTAGGAAAAACAAGTATCCACATCATCTCTGCTCATCTCGAACCATGTGCCTACAAATCTTATGATGGCTTCGCCACCTCTAGTTATGTACTCCTGCTGTCTCTAGATAATATCATGTGTGTAATCCACTTTCAGTTGTATCTCCTCCATACATTTGTTGATCCATCCAATATTATTGTTGAGAGGGAAGTATATTGCTCCAATCTTCTTGTAGAACTCATCAAACATCTTCTTATGAGCTCTGTAAATGTCAGCTGTCATCTCTTTAATTCACACTTTCTTATATATCTCAAGTACTGGCCATATTGTTTTTTTTTTTTGTGTTAAGACGTCCCTCATACTGTGGTAGACTGATGTAGAGCTTTCATGAACATGAGTCATCTTTAGAATGTTTGCTATGTCTTCTTTGGAAATTAATGATCCTTCCATCTTTAGCATGTGCGCATCCCAACTTACCTCAAAATTCATCTGGAGAAAGGACACTTTCTAGTTGTCTGAATCTGCTGGATCAACGATGGGTGGCTGATCGTGCAGTGTAGAAACGTCCGGATTGTGGAATTCACGAAGTGTCGATCCCTGGCGGGTTCTAATTATCGATCAATGCCTCGTGCCCTTCCTTAACTCGTATGTATTGATTGTTTCCTTAGGCGGAATCGTGGTTTCAATAAAGAATGAATCTCAATATTCCAGAAATGCAGGACCTTCTATCGATATCTGAGGCTGGGTGTCGATCGATGCTTCACCGTCAGATTCGTGCTCTGTGCCAGAATCAGAATAGCAAACGGCTACTACCCATGGATCATCTCCTATCTTAATGTATGGCATGCTTCCCTTGACAACATTGACATTTCATAAAAACCGGGGTCCATAATGAGTGAAAGATATAACTTGTTCATATTCATGTCGCAAACAACTCTTATTGTAGCCATGAAAAATCTCCCAAGTAATAAAGAAGAATTCTAGTCTATCTTAATATCCATAATGTTAAAAGCCAATGGAACTAGGGCATTACCGATCTGAACCTGAAGGTTTCTTACAATCCCTCCTTAATTGACCTCAGAGCAATCCACAAAAGTGAATGCATCGCTTGAAGGCTCTATCTTTAGACTAAGTTACTCGGCCATAGACCTTGGCATGATGTTGACTAAAGAACATGTATCGTAGAGGGCATTAGGGTAGGTGTGACCTCCAATCATGCATGGTACCACAAACTTCCCAAGATCACTATTCTTCTTAAATGTAATCCTTTGCTTCAGCTTCTCTCTGATCTGATGGAACATACACTCAATGTCTTGTATTGTTAATCTGCTTTCTCTGAAAAGCATTTAGAGTCTATGGATATAATAAGCGTCAACGAATGGCATAGACACTAGGATCCTCATCACCATCTTGGTGAAAATCTCCATCTATTTTTCACTAGCTTCTCTTCTTAGATGATTAGGAACCTTGTTACTCTTTCTCGTAGAAACTGGTCCATTTGTAGCCTCGTCAATTATCATAGGCTCTAGTGCATCTTGCTTTTGCTGATTAGTGTCTCATGTGGGTGTTGATGAAGTCTGAGATGAGTGTCTTGAAGCATTAAGTTAGTGCACGTTGATGCTTAGCAAACAAACTCGGTAGGTTATTGGTCGTTGTCGATCGACGAACATGTGTGAGTATCGATCGATGTTGACCATTTCGTAAGATGCTATAGACTCAGCTTGGACTGTTGATCGCTGCTCGACATCTCATATTGATCTCTATTCCTTCTCGGATGTCGACTGATGGTCTGTCTCGGGTGTCGTACAACACCAGTGGGAACTGCCAGATGAAATGGAACTTTCGACTTGGAAGTTCCCTTCTTGCAGTTTCTCCTCCTTCACAACTTGCTAGAATTTATCATATTTCAAAGTATTCACATGGTGTCTATGTCCAGTCTCTCCTTTACCTTCATTCAATGCCTTTTGTCACCTAACAGCCTTTCTGGTCTGAACCACTTGAGTCTCCAACCTCTTCACATGGGTGCTAAGAGCTTGGAACTTATCATCCAGGTTGGTGTATACAACTTCTGCTGACCCTCAAGAACTTGACCAATCACACTCTCAAGTCTGCTTTGTTGAGTTGCTGGGGGTGGTTATGGTAAAAAAAAAGCTCCACATATCCTATTGTTGCAGTAAGGTTTCTGGTACTGTGAACTCTGGTTGTAATTATCCTCTGACTGATGCCATAAGAGTTCTTGTTTCCACCCTGATTCCCATACTTTTGAAAAATCAGTGCGACTAATGTAGTTTACATCCTTTTCTTCGCCCTCATTTCTGGCATCAATAGTTTCTACACTTTTTGCAAAATTCACTCGCTTCTTGGGAAGCTTGTAAACAATGTCCAACTTGGCTTCAACTTCATCCATCCGCTCCTTGCCAAGTATAGAAGCCAAAATTCTCCTCTCCATGTTAGTGTTGTTGGTGTTATTGCTAGATGCCAAGTTCTCAATAAGTCTCACAGTCTCTTCTAGATTTCTAGTAGTAAACTTATCATTACTAGCTGTTTCTAAATACATCTGGTAAACCACAAAGATTCCTTCGAAGAATGTACTAAGCAGTTGTACCTTGCTGAATCCATGGTGTGGAAAGTTTCTTTGATAAAACTTGAATCTGATCCAAGAGCCCTTGAATGATTCTACAGGATCATGTGTGAATGTAGAGATTATGTTCCTCAAGTCTTCAGATCGTGAATCATCAAGAAATTTACGCGGAAAGGCGTTCTTGATGTCATTCCAGGATGTAAGAGATCCTGGTGGTAACTGCTTAAGCCAATATGAAGCATCTCTAGCAAGTAAGTACTTGAAGAGCTTACATAAAAGATAGTCCTCGTGGACTCCGTTGGCTTTGATGGCAAAAACTAGATCCTCTATCCTCTCAAGATGGTCCATCAGATGCTCATGTGGGTGACCATGGAAAGCTATCTGCCTCACAAATGTAAAGTATGCATGCTTCACCTTGAAATCGTGCCTCTAGAAAGTAGGAGGACGAATGGCAGATCTATTGACGTAGTATTAATCTGGACGGTTGTAGTCAGCCAATGTTCTGGTTCGAGCAACCTTAAAATCGACATTAGCATCGCCATTAGTAACTTCTGGTGCAGCTGCTTCTGGTTCAGGAATTACAGCCCCTTGACCATCAATTTTCTGACCTGCTTTATGACGCAGATGATCATGTTGGTCATGCAAGTCGTTGTTCGCATCTGTTGTTTAAATAAGTGTAGCCACCCTGCTGCTTGCTCACAGATTAGTGTCAATCGGCGATGGTGTACTGCTGTCGATCGGCGCTAGCGGAGTAACGTCGGTCGGCAAAGATGTATTGGTGTTGATCGATGCGGTACACTTTCCTTTGCGGATTGCAAGTTCCAACGAAACATGGTCTGAAAACAGTAGGTCTTTTTCTTTGTTGCTTCTGGCACTATTGGGCATGCACATGAAAGACAAAAAAATTTCTTTTTGTGATTAGTAAGTAAAAAAAAAGAAAAACCTAGACTAAATATATCTATTAGATCTAATGGCGAATCCAATGTTTCCTGGCAACGACGCCAAATTTGATATGATCTCAAATTACCCTATGAGCAACTTACTCTCTTAAATAAGATGTTCAATTGTAATATTTAGGAATTGAATTCACAAGGAGCGTGGGCACACACTAGATTTATAGATATGTAGATTAAGCTTGGCAAGTAATTAAATAGCATTAAACAATAAAGTAGTTGATTAGAAGGTTCTAAGACAATTTGAGAAAATAGTTAGATCTAGGGTTTTAGGTAATCATGATTATAGAGATATATAAGCAAAGTGTGTGTGTGTGTGAGATATTCTAGAACTCGAATTCTAGTCTATAGATATCCAGCTATCGTTAATGAACACGGAACGAGTCGTCAATCGATAGGAGCTGAGCATCGAGCGAAAGATACCTTAAATCGGGTTTACTGTCCTATTCAATTGGTCCATTAACTTCCTAGACTAGCTGTAGCATGCATCTAGCAACCTAGTTCACAAGAATCAATTCAAGCGAGGACCTACTAATGTAGTTGTCTATAATCCTAAGATCCGTGTTCTAGTTAGCTACTCTATAACATAAGCATTAATAGCAATTTAATTTATGAATATCTCTCACCTTAGCAATTCTATATTTTGACTAATTCTTCATAATCCTAATTAACCCCAAATCTAACAAAGAGAAATACTCAGACAGACCAAACACAACATGATAATAAACTGAAAAAAAAAATCATAAAATATTATAAGGAATAAGAAACAGATACAAATCTCTGAAGTCTTGGATCTCCACTCTAAATCAAACTAAAAGCTTCCATGTATAGAATAGTAATGAAGGTGTTGGTTTTTGGTGGTATGTTGTCCAAACAATAGCAAAACACCTAAATACTAGGTATAAAGTCATCCAGGGGTAATCTTGTAAATAGGTAAAACTTATGGGCTTTCAGTCGGTCACAAGTCAACCCGTCTCGCGCTTGGTCTTGATCGATGACAACATAGTGTTGTTGATCGGCACTCTTTGTAAATATCGACTTTGACTTCTAATTCTTTTAAAACTACGAGTTTCTTCATCATGAAGTCCCAAAATATTTCATAATCTCTACATTGCTTGAAAACATACATGGACCTGAAAATAGCCTAAACTAAACTCCAAAAAAATATAATAATTCCTAAAAACACACATATATTGTGGGTAAAAAGGGGTAAAATCCATAGTATATCAGTCCAATATAGAGATTGAGCCTATTAACTAAATGAAGCCCTTATCTATAATAACCCATGAGTTTTAGCTAGAAAACACCCTGAGACTAGACATGTTATTCATGTACATCGTTTTTGACATTGCCCTTACTTAATACACTTGTTACTATTTTTAGAGGACAAGATTGTTATATGTGACTGTTCATTGAAAACCTAGAATATACATAACAGTAGAGAACACCATATGACTCAACGAAAGAAGAACAAGATTTTCAAGATGCACACAACATACAAATTGCTTAAGAGAGTAACAAAGAATGATTAAACATAGGGAAAGGTAATAGAGTAACAAAGAGTAATTAAATAATGTTTGATTTTTGATGATATTTTAGAGAGTAATCTGATGAACAAAGTGAAAAGTGTATTGGAAGAAAAGGCTGATTAATTTGAAGAAAAAATCCTTGCCATTAAACGACAATTTCGTATCATTGCCATAGCTTCCCGTTTTAAATCCGTGCCATTAAACTGTCGTTCTGTATCATTACCATTAGCTTGCCACTTTTTCCCTTGTTTTGTCAATTATTAAGGATAATGCTGATATTTTGAAATAATTGAATTATTTCTACAAATTTACTTCCGTTTGGTATCAACTCGACAATATCCCTTCAAAGTGAGGTATAATAGAGATTTTTTCTTTAAAATATAAGATGTTTGAGATTTTAAAGTTAACTTTAATTTTATTGAAAAATCTTTAACCATTTACAACTTTTTATAATTAATTGAACCATTTAATATGTATTTTAATGATATTTTTATAGAAAAGTAAGTCTCTTAATATTTGTGCTGATATTTTGAAATAATTAAATTATTTCTGTAAATTTACTTTCATTGGGTATTAGTGCGACAATGTACCTTCAAAGTGACGTATAATAGATATTTTTTTCTTTAAAATATAAGATGTTTTGATATTTTAAGATTAACTTTAAATTTATTGAAAATTATTCAACCAATTATATTTTATAAATTTTTATAATTAATTGAATCATTTTAATATGTATTTTAATGGTGTTTTTATAGAAAAGTAAGTTTCTTAATATTTGTGCGACATAACAATTGTGACTATGAAGCACAACTAGCTGTAGATTATGAATGGAAAAGAATTCTACTCTGATTTCAGCTATTTTTATACCAATCAAGTGAAATACTTTTTAACCTTTTACTTTATTTATTAAAAACAGTGTATGCTTTTTCTTCATAGTTTGCAAGGAAAAAAAAATCTTATTTGATTTCATTTTTTTCTTTTATTATTTTCTTAATCAATTCTTTCTGATTTACTCTACTTTAATTTACTCACATCCCTTATATATATATATATATATATTAATAAAGAAGCACTTTAAAAAAAACCTTTCGCTATAAGTTTATTCACAAGTTTATCACTATGATGTGTCATCACCATAATTTTTAAACATAATCATGCGGACATGTGACTAGCATAAGGCCTCTAAAAAATCTAGAAATTAATTATCCTTTACTTTTCTAAAAATAAAACTCTACGAACTACACTTTCCTAATATACAACCTCAATGTTTTTACAACACAAAATCGCATTGCTAACATAATATGTGACCTTTTTTCCTAAAAGAGTGAGATTATTAGATTTTGTTTCTAATCATTTAGTCTGCAAAGCTCAAATATCAGTAACATAGCCATTGCATACCTGTTTAACATCACTCAAAATTTCTTTGTCCTTTCTCAAGAGATAATTTTAGATTATAAAATTCAGTTTATGATCATTTAACATGCAAAGAAAAACTCAAATATCAGTTTTGGTAATACAATGGTTCCACGTTTTATATTAAAATTTTATAGTAGAAAGACACTATAAAGATGATTAGTTTTGAGTGTTTCATATCAAAACAACATAACTCCTTTGTACTTTGAGTCAATCAGTAACAGAGCTATTGCATACATTTAAAACATTACTCGAAATGTCTTTCTTTTTTTCCAAGAGATCATTTGAGATTATAAAATTCTGTTTTGATCATTCAGCGTAGCTAGAAAGACAAAGCTAAAATATCACTTTACGTACTAAAAACGTTTAACGTGTTAATAGAAATGCACTATAAAGATGATTAGTTTAGGGCGTTTCATATCAAGACATATAAGATTCTGTTTATGATAATTCAATGTGCAAAAAATAGCTCAAATATAAGTTTTGACGCTATAAAGGTTTAACAGTTATATAAACGTTCTAAATACAAATAAAATTGCAAGAAACTAATTGACACGTCATCTCCTAAATAAACGTTAACAAACTCGCTTACATAATGTTCAACTTGAGTGTTTCTATCAATACTAAACTCAAATTCAAAAATCAAATAATCTCAAAAAAAAAATATGCAATACTTTTTATAAAAACAAAAATCAAATAATCTCACATTAAACGAGATTATATGAAGTGTTACGTATCAAAACAACAGTAACAGATCAAATCATACCTCTTTTTGACTCGAAATGTCTTTGTTTTGCTCAAAAGATCATATGTGATTATGATATTTAGTTTCTGATCATTCAACCTGCATATACAAAGCTCAAAAAAATGATCAGATACAAAAGTTCCACAGGTAAATAAAAGGTGTTAAATTCAAAGACAATTTGTAATGGAGAGTAACACTTCAAAAGTTCAAAATTCACACGATACATGGTTCCATATAATTTTTATTGAAAGGTTATTGAACAAATGACAATTTGCAAGAAACTAATAGACATGTCCTCTCCTAAATAAACATGTTCTTCTCATGAGATTTGATGTTTAAACATTACACAAAAATGTTGATTTATTTGAACGTTCATATTTACGTTGGAGAGAAGGATTGTGGTATAAACATGATCAAAATGAATAACTATATTTACGCTTAAACATGAATAAACATATTTACGTTAGACGTGTTACTTCATGCGTATTTTTTTCTAACAGACCATAAAAATTAAGAAAGATATACAAGAGATTACTAAAGCATCAAATGGACTCTTTTATTTTTAATCAAAATTGGTCGTAAGTTAATACTGTATTTTATAATTTTTATCTATACTATTAAAGCAGAATACAATTGAGAATTTTCTCCTTACTTTTCTACTTATTTATGATTCCATGCGATTACTTATTTCGGTTTTCATTTAAAAATTAACTAATGCATGAGGGTATATCCTCTTTTGATTTTTGGTCACCTAACATATTGCCCGATTTTCTTGCTATTTTTCCTTATTAATATATACTATTAGTTAAATCATGTTAAATTTATTGGTATATACATAATTTATTCTCTTCTGATTTTCTTGGCTTGATTTAGTTCAACATAATATACCGTATTTAATCGAATTTTATTTGATAAGTAAAGTATAGTAGAGATATTCTCGAGATATTATTTTATTTTCCTAAATCATTTCTTGTTTAATCTCTATGTATTTGCGAGATCTTCTATATTGGAAACAAGTATATTGTCAAGAATATCTTATCAATTGGCATACACAAAGGATAACATAATTCATACAATTCATATATAGATATTCAAGTTGTGAGATTTTTTCCACAAGAAAAAATGACTCCAAAAATATTATTAAGCTTATGGAGCTAAAGAGATCTAAAAGAGTATCTTCTGATGGTAGCAATACAATCATGGTGTAAAGCTTATGTATTCCTAACGATCATTAAGGATCCCTTTTTCTCCGCAACAATCCTAGCCATAGTCGATGATACCAAACATGTCAAAAGTGAGTGATTTTCATTTTGTCATTATCAATTATCTTCTAGACTCCTTTGATCTCAGATTAAATAATTTTATATTGTATCTCTTTTCCAAATGGATGATATTTGTATATTACTGCCACAAAACTCGATTTTCATCTCAAATAAAGATTAGATGGAAGATCGAGTTGTCAACTATTTTTTTCAAAAGCTTTGACCAAATTTTCTAACAAAGGTAAATTACTTTTTTTTCATCAAAATTTTTGTTTTGATGGAAAATATATTGAAATTTTCAGAATACAGATTGTCCTTAAGGTTTACAAGGATTTTGGTATTAAAATGACCACACATTTTTTCTTTCTCGTCGACCTATTAAATTTATTGTTAATCATAATTATCATTTCATTTAGTCAATGACCTTTTTTACGTGAAAATACTATTGAAGATTAATTTTAATTCATGAACAGTTTCATTACAACAATATATATATATATATATATATATATATATATATATATATATCCAAAAATGTATCACAATCGTTTTGATAAACGTCAGATTAAAATTTAAAACTCAATAATCCCACATAAATAGTTTTATACTGCAATAAAAATTATTGAAGAAATTTTTTATAAAACTACATTAGTAAGGTCAAAGTTCTAAAAACCTGTGTAGTATTAAACCTGTGTAGTATATGTACTGAAAACATATAAAAATTAACAAATTTATCAATCAACATAAAAAATATCGGTCAAAATATAGTTATCTATATTATAAAATTAAAGTAACGTTTGAGACTGTTTGAAAACATGGATAACAGTGGGAATGAAAATTGTTTGGAAACATGGATATTAGTATGAATTTTTTTTAATAATTTCATTAATATAAATACATTAGTTTTCTTTCCACATTTCACTGAGTTTAATAATTTATTAATTGTGTTACCTTAACAATATATCAATTCATTTATTATATTACCACAAAAATAATCCATAATTTATTTATTAGTTAATCAAAATTAATTTTGTGCCAATTATAAAATAAAAAATGTAAAATAACTGGGTATTCCATATCGTTAAACGTTCGGCTTAGTTTGTTTTACTATTTTTTTTAGTTTCATTCGGTGAAAAATTACGTAGCCAAAAACATAATTCAAACGATATGTTTTTGTAATAAAATAATAACTTAAATTAAAATGATGAAAATGTATTATATTTATTGTAACTTAAATACTTCACTCCATAATTGTTTTATAAATAAAACGGGGTAAAAAACTCTTCTATTTCACTTAATTTAGCCGGAGACATAGGAAGATTATTTTTATTAGTTTATAAAATCAGTTAGGCATGAAAATTGGCTATCCGTTTAGGTACGAGTGTTAGGCATGAAAATTGACTATCCGTTTAGGTACGAGTTTTTCCTTTCAGGTACCATTCTTTTTTTTTTTTGAAATTAGGCCTCGCTTGAATATTATAAATTTATGTGTGGTTTTAAATTGGGTCTTTCTGTGTTTGGAAGAATTTTGTTCTCATGGATAGAAACATAAAAAATATCTAAATAACAAGTATCTGAAACAAACTTGGATATTTGTACAAAGAAAACATATTACCTGATTCAGTGCAGGTCTTTTGAATACAATTAGTTATATTACAACATATTTAAAATATATAACACTAATTATGAAAAAAAATATCAATGTATAAAAATTTAACAACCAATACCCGTGCGGGTCAATTTCTAGTTATTGCTAAATTCATTTGCATATGTAATTAAATACTCCCTCCGTTTTAGAATAATCAATGTATTAGAAAAAAAATTGTTTCTAAAAGCTTCTTATTTTATATTTTCAATGTATGTAATAATGGTAAATTGTGAACTTCGATGACATTAATTGTATTTACTGAATTTTGATTGGCTAAAAATCATAGGAAATAGCTAAAAACATAAAAAAATGCATTTATAATAAAAAAATTATGTGTTTTCTTAATATGTGTGAAAACTCTAAAACATACATTATTTTAAAACGGAGGAAGTAGTAATTAGTCCATATACGTGCATATATGTGGGTAAAATGGATATGGCCCATCAATATAAATAAACTACTTACTATTACGTGGAGATTATGCAAAACATTACTCAGACATTGGGCAAAATATTGAATATTGCACACTAGTAGTTGGTCCGCGCTATGCGTGGAATGCTAGTTAATTATAAAACTCCCTTTTCAATTTTTGTTAGTATAAGTTGGGGTTTAAATTGTGAATGTACGGTCTGGGGTGTAGGAGTAGGATATATTTTAACAGTTTGTGGAGCTATGGTTTGCTTGTATGTGTTTAGAAGAACTCGGGTGATACATGTGCTGGAAAGCATGAAGTGTTGATATTGTCAGTGAAGAGGCAAAATTAATAGATAAGAACCAACACAAATTAACTGTGGCCTCATATTGTAGTAGCCGAGTCGTGAGAATGTGGTTTATGTAGTAGACATTTGGCTTGATCTGGCTAGTGTTGTGAGAAACAATTGTTTGGGCATATAACTGGTAATGGTTTTCTCGTGTG
Organism: Moricandia moricandioides; assembly: GCA_905132885.1. Lineage (NCBI taxonomy): Eukaryota > Viridiplantae > Streptophyta > Magnoliopsida > Brassicales > Brassicaceae > Moricandia > Moricandia moricandioides. The sequence continues at coordinate 78,613 of CAJHQQ010001422.1, read as the reverse complement.
TTTAATAATATGGCAGTAATTCAATGGCCTGCTATTGGATTCAGGTGTTGGTAAGAGTTAGTGGTGAAGTTCACTCTGGTAATTATGATTGTTATCACTTTAATTTATTTTTGTTGCTATAATGTAACGATAATTTGGTCCTAAAAGGAGGAAGTCATCTTTAATGTATGAAGAAATGGTGTATCTTGTGGTAGGAATCATCGTTGAGGTCAAAATTTTCATCAGTAGGACCAAATTGACTCTCATAATTAAAAGAAGCTTCAAAGTTATCGCATCCATCATTATCCGCATAGCTAGCTTCATTACCATATGATATCACAAATGACTCGTCCTTTTGCCGCATGTTTAGCACAAACACATTCTACAAATTGAACCACAACATTAAAGAAAAAATAGTGAAACAAAACATGTACAATGGTGCAACAAAGCATATCATCCAACAAATCACATCAGCCAACAAAGCCAAACCTTTAGAAAAGGTAAAATCAATTGTTTTTGATAAACTTGATCAATAGTAAACCCTTTGTTCCAACTTCGGTAAAAGGTACTAAAGTTTGAGAGCATCAGCAGCAATAGAGAGTACCTTATATATATATATATATTTTATATTAATATAAACTTACTATATAACTAAAATTTAAATGAATACAATGGCTCATATGTGACACTTGAAATATGAGTATTTCATGCACAATAGAAAGTCTCTGTTCAAAGACATTTCTTTCATTTTTATTCTTTCTCTTCTTTTTCTATTCTTTATTAATTAAATCATGAAAGTAAGTTTAAGACTTATTATCCGAGATTTGGATTCGTTAGATCAGGATTCGATCCAAGATCCGATCCGGATTCGCTCTGATATCTGATCCAAATCCGCTCCGAATATCTGGAGGGGCCGAATCCGGATCACGATAGTAAAATGTTGGATCCGTCAAAACCAATTTCGGATAAAGATATCTTTTTAGTACGGATATTCGGATCCGTAATTTTTATTAATTATTTTCAAAATAGTAATATATATATAAATAATTTTTTTTATTTTTTTATTTTTATAATCACATATATATTATATAAAATTTTAAAAGTATACATATAAATAATTAAAATTATTTATATTTTTTAAAAAAATATTTTTAATATTTTATATATTGACTATTAATTTTACTTATTTTAAGGATCAAAATCAGGATGCGGATATCCGCCGAATATTACAATTTTAGAAGGATATTCGACATCCGAATATCTTTAAACCCTGGATCCGGATAAAAATAGTAAAAATTTGGATTCGTTGGATAAGGATCCAAATCCAGATACCTTAAAATACCCCGACTACCTCAATAGGCCTACATGAAAGATTAAGGGGAATAGATCCCCGTCTCCCAATGCACCTGCTCTGCTTTGATGATACTTGGAATATGAGTATTTCAGGCATAGTAGAAACTATTTCTTTAAATTATTTATCTATAATGATACAAAATACATTTTTACATCAATTATAATAGGTGATGTTATACTATTGATTAATTTAACATCCATCCGATAAAGCGATAATTTTTATTATTTTATATCATTTTAATATAGTTGATATATATATATATATATATTTTTATATCAATTTAATAATTTTATGTATTTTATTCATATTTTTATTAAACTAATACGAAATTATATCAAAAAAAAAAACTCATAAGAGTTATATAATATATTTATGAGGAATATCTTACTATAGACATAAAAATTTTTTTTCACAAAAATAAATTTCAAAGAGAAAAATAATCAAAATAGACTTTATCAAATGGGGTAAAATATATTTGTACCCTTTGGGTTAACTAATCTAAACTTAGGGTTAGAGTTATGGAGTGGAGTTTTGGAGGTGACATTAAAAATTTTAAAAAAATCAAATAAAAAAGTCTATTTTATTCATTTTTTTAAAGTCTATTTTTAAAACAAATACTTCAAAAAGATCTATTTTAGAGATTTGTCATATATTTATTTACATTGATTTAATAAATTGATAATACCTAATCTTGATTTACATCATTTATAACACTTATTTTAATATAAAACTCATTAAAATAGCATAAATTCAAAAAAAAAAACAGAGATTACGATGTAATCTTTGTGGGTTTAATCTTGCTTTAAGATAAATGTTTTGGAATTGTGGGTTTTTTGGAATTAAATCATTCAAAGATCAAAAGAAAAGATTTGTGGGTTTAATCATGCTTTTTTTTCTTTTGATACACATGTGGCTTTAATTTTGCTTGTGCCTAATTTAATTGTGTTTTGTTCTTAACAGTTTTTTGCTTAAATCCAAAAATCACATTCTTCTCTCAATATCTAGATCTCCATTTCGTCTCTCTCTGTACAATGCTCTAACTTCTCCTTTCTTCCATTATCCATTTCTTCTCAATAGGTTCAATTTTCAATCTCCACTCAGATTCTCAATCTCGAGCAAAGCAAGCATGTCAAGGATTTAACTTCATTCCATGTCAGGTGGTATTTCTCCTTCTAAATTTTGTCACCTCAGATTCTTTCTTGTAAAATTTTTAATTTTCTGAAAAGTGTTTTTTCAGAGAGCTTTTTTTTTTTGCTAAATTTTAGTGTTTGTTCACATAGCTATGATGTGGTTGTTATGGCTAAGGTGGATCTCTTGCCAAATATCAGTCTCAACGTAACTAAATTTCATCTTCACCTTAATCTTTTCATAACTTTGAAACTCTCTTAATGCCTCTCTTTGGTTTTAGAATCAATACTTCTTTTGATTCTTTAGGATTTGAGATTATCTTTATTGTGGATAACTACTTTTATTAATACACACATGTTAAAAAATAGAATTCAACTTCAACCCTTAAATTAAGTTCTTTGTGAAAAAATAAAAGATTAAATAAAGGTTCTTCAAATCATTTAGGGTCTTCCTTGTTAAGTTTCAATCTAAGATCTCATCCTTGGTTCTTATTTTCTGCAGATTTGCCACTGCTAAGAGTTTTATTGATTCAGAGACACAACGAATGCAAAAACGTTATTGGACAGAACTCACTTTTAAAACTTTCATAAAGGAAAAAAGGGGTTAAGTTACTAAATTACAGTGATACTTCTTCACGGTGAGTGCATGAAGGATGGTTCAAACTTGATAAAGTCGATTTCTACAGGTTAAAGTCAGTCATCAGTACATAGCGTTATCTACCATATATCCATAATAAGATTCCTGAATGAACTATGTATTACATTTATTGTAACTTAATACTTCACTCCATAATTGTTTTAGTAAATAAAAAACTCTTCGATTTCACTTAATTTAGCCGGACACATAGGAAGATTATTTTTTGTTAGTTTATAAAATTAGTTAGGCATGAAAATTGGCGATCCGTTTAGGTACGAGTTGTTCCTTTCATGTACCAATTTTTTTTAAATTAGGCCTCACTTGAATATTATAAATTTATGTGTGGTGTTGAGTTGGGTCTTATTTGGAAGAATTTTTTTCTGATGTATAGGAACTTAAAAAATATCTAAATAACAAGTATCTGAAGCGGTTTTGGATATTTGTACAAAAAAACCATATTACCCGATTCAGTGCAGGTCTTTTGAATACAATTAGTTATATTACGACATATTTAAAATATATAACACTAATTATGAAAAACAAATATCAATGTATAAAAAATTAACAACCAATACCCGTGCGGGTCAATTTCTAGTTATTGCTAAATTCATTTGCATATGTAATTAAATACTCCCTCCGTTTTAGAATAATCAATGTATTAGAAAAAAAATTGTTTCTAAAAGCTTCTTATTTTATATTTTCAATGTATGTAATAATGGTAAATTGTGAACTTCGATGACATTAATTGTATTTACTGAATTTTGATTGGCTAAAAATCATAGGAAATAGCTAAAAACATAAAAAAATACATTTATAATAAAAAATTTATGTGTTTTCTTAATATGTGTGAAAACTCTAAAACATACATTATTTTAAAACGGAGGAAGTAGTAATTAGTCCATATACGTGCATATATGTGGGTAAAATGGATATGGCCCATCAATATAAATAAACTACTTACTATTACGTGGAGATTATGCAAAACATTACTCAGACATTGGTCAAAATATTGAATATTGCACACTAGTAGTTGGTCCGCGCTATGCGTGGAATGCTAGTTAATTATAAAACTCCCTTTTCAATTTTTGTTAGTATAAGTTGGGGTTTAAATTGTGAATGTACGGTCTGGGGTGTAGGAGTAGGATATATTTTAACAGTTTGTGGAGCTATGGTTTGCTTGTATGTGTTTAGAAGAACTCGGGTGATACATGTGCTGGAAAGCATGAAGTGTTGATATTGTCAGTGAAGAGGCAAAATTAATAGATAAGAACCAACACAAATTAACTGTGGCCTCATATTGTAGTAGCCGAGTCGTGAGAATGTGGTTTATGTAGCAGCCGTTTGGCTTGATCTGGCTAGTGTTGTGAGAAACAATTGTTTGGGCATATAACTGGTAATGGTTTTCTCGTGTGTTTAATAATATGGCAGTAATTCAATGGCCTGCTATTGGATTCAGGTGTTGGTAAGAGTTAGTGGTGAAGTTCACTCTGGTAATTATGATTGTTATCACTTTAATTTATTTTTGTTGCTATAATGTAACGATAATTTGGTCCTAAAAGGAGGAAGTCATCTTTAATGTATGAAGAAATGGTGTATCTTGTGGTAGGAATCATCGTTGAGGTCAAAATTTTCATCAGTAGGACCAAATTGACTCTCATAATTAAAAGAAGCTTCAAAGTTATCGCATCCATCATTATCCGCATAGCTAGCTTCATTACCATATGATATCACAAATGACTCGTCCTTTTGCCGCATGTTTAGCACAAACACATTCTACAAATTGAACCACAACATTAAAGAAAAAATAGTGAAACAAAACATGTACAATGGTGCAACAAAGCATATCATCCAACAAATCACATCAGCCAACAAAGCCAAACCTTTAGAAAAGGTAAAATCAATTGTTTTTGATAAACTTGATCAATAGTAAACCCTTTGTTCCAACTTCGGTAAAAGGTACTAAAGTTTGAGAGCATCAGCAGCAATAGAGAGTACCGTATATATATATATTTTATATTAATATAAACTTACTATATAACTAAAATTTAAATGAATACAATGGCTCATATGTGACACTTGAAATATGAGTATTTCATGCACAGTAGAAAGTCTCTGTTCAAAGACATTTCTTTCATTTTTATTCTTTCTCTTCTTTTTCTATTCTTTATTAATTAAATCATGAAAGTAAGTTTAAGACTTATTATCCGAGATTTGGATTCGTTCGATCAGGATTCGATCCAAGATCCGATCCGGATTCGCTCTGATATCTGATCCAAATCCGCTCCGAATATTTGGAGGGGCTGAATCCGGATCGTGATAGTAAATTGTTGATCCGTCAAAACCAATTCTGGATAAAGATATCTTTTTTTAATCAAGATATCCGGATCCGTAATTTTTATTGATTATTTTCATAATAGTAATATATATATATATAATTAATTTTCTTATTTTTTATAATCACATATATATATATATATATTATAAATTTTGTAGAAATATACATAAAAATAATTAAAATTTTATATACTTTAAAAAATATTGTTAATATTTTATATATTGACTATTAATTTTACTTATTTTAAGGATCAAATTAAGATGCGGATATCCGCCGGATATTACAATTTTAGAAGGATATTCGACATCCAAATATCTTTAAACCCTGGATCCGGATAAAAATAGTAAAAATATGGATCCATTGGATAAGGATCCGAATCCAAATACCTTAAAATACTCCGGCTACCCGAATAGGCCTACATGAAAGATTAAGGGGAATAGATCCCCGTCTCCTAATGCACCTGCTCTGCTCTAATGACACTTGAAATATGAGTATTTCATGCATAGTAGAAAGTATTCCTTTAAATTATTTATCTATAATGATACAAAATACATTTTTACATCAATTATAAAGGTGATGTTATACTATTAATTAATTTGACATCCATCCGATAAAGCGATAATTTTTATTACTTTATATCATTTTAATATAGTTGATATTATTATTATTATATATATATATATATCAATTTATTTATTTTATTTATTTTATTCATATTTGTATTAAACTAATACGGAATTATATCAACAAAAAACTCATAAGAGTTATATATTATATTTATGAGGAATATCTTAAGATAGACATAAAAAGAGTTTTTTTTTTCACAAAAATAAATTTCAAAGAGAAAAATAATCAAAATAGACTTTATCAAATGGTGTAAATATATATTTGTACCCTTTGGGTTAACTAATCTAAACTTAGGGTTTAGAGTTATGGAGTCGAGTTTTGGATGTGAGATTAAATTTTTTTTAGAAAATCAAATAAAAAGTATATTTTGTTCTTTTTTTAAAGTCTGTTTTTATAACAAATACTTCAAAAAGATCTATTTGAGAGATTTTTCATATATTTATTTAATGTTACTTAATCTTGATTTACATCATTTAAAACAATTATTTGAATATAAACTCATTAAAATAGCATAAATTCTAAAAAAAAAATAGAGATTACGATGTAATCTTTGTGGGTTTAATATTTCTTTAAGATACATATTTTGGAATTGTGGGTTTTTTATAATTAAATCATTCAAAGATCTAAAGAAAAGATTGGTGGGTTTAATCTTGCTTTTTTTTTTCTTTTGATACACATGTGGCTTTAATTTTGCATGTGGCTAATTGAATTGTGTTTTGTTCTTAACAGTTTTTTGCTTAAATTCAAAAAAGTCATATTCTTCTCTCAATATCTAGATCTCCATTTCGTCATTCTCTGTACAGTGCTCTAACTTCTCCCTTCTTCCATTATCCATTTTTCCTCAGTAGGGTCAATTTCAATCTCCACTCAGATTCTCAATCTCGAGCAAAGCAAGCATGTCAAGGATTCAACTTCATTCCATGTCAGGTGGTTTGATTTCTCCTTCTAAATTTTGTCACCTCAGATTCTTTCTTGTAATATTTTTAGGCCAACCGCCTAAGTACACATATCCTATTAGGTACAACTCGAGACTTTTCAACCCGACTGAGTAATACCAAATAGTTAGTTTGTCCGGATAAGGATTAATATCATATGGAACTCGTACTTAAAGAAACCTTGTTAAATACATTATATAATATTCTTTCAAAAGCATCTTACAAAATATTAGTGATTAACCTCGAGGTTTTTGGTCAACAAACTTTATACATAGGATATATCAAAACTACTTTGCAAGGATAATAAAACTACCGCTAGCTAATGTTGTTCCTTCCCGTCCTAGAGTAAAGGTCTCCCGCCTACTGGTTACATGCATCACAAATGAGTCATGAGGAACTAGTTTACTCAGTGAGTCTAATCCCGCACCCCCAACACATATATATAGTATCCCGAGCAGTCGACACCATTTGAATGCAATGGAAATATATTCAATAGTTATTATATATATAAGGTCTATCAATCCATCGATGTGAATCATATCTTAAACATCATCTCCAGAACACCCGCCATTCACTCATACGTATAATATATATATACTAAACCCGGAAAACCACCAAGGCTAACCTAGCCTAGTGGGAAAATAAATATAACCATCATCTCTATCAGATATTCCAAGATCGAACATCTAATGCTGCATGCAGTTACACGGTCTCCAAGGTGTGACCCCATCATCGTGCCTTCGTGACCTTGTTCCATATCGTAGGACCAATTCACGGTAATGCGGGAACTTTAGAGAGAGTGAGTATACAATAAAACTTCACATGCCTCAAACTTATATACATATATATTAGTACTTGAGAACAAGTACAAGCTCGGGATAAACCTCAAATAATAATTCATAATATTTATTAAGTGTTTATAATAAGTAAACACTTCGCAGTCTAATATAGTTCAAGAGACTTACTTATGTGTCACCCATAATCGTTTATTTTACTCAAGCAACCCTCATTCATAAGTCATCAGTCATCTATTTAGACTCACCTTTGAATCCATGAGATTGGCTAAGGAAGACTAGGCACGAGCTCCAGCTAATCACACTCTACTTCAGATTCAGAACGATCACAAGAAGGGGTCCGGCTGATCCGATCGCTCTCCTTGACCATATGAATTCAAACCAAGTGACTGAGAGGCTACAAGGAGTGACTGGACTGATCTAGCAAAACTCCACAACCAACTGATCAAAACTGAACACAAGTCTTAGGTTTAGTCACTTGCTTCAAGTCATTAGCTTACATCGGTACTATGTGGTTCCAAGAAAATGATATGTTCATGACTTAGTCCTTACCTAGACAGAAAACGGTTCTACTTGATGAACAAGGCTGATCTCTCAAGCTTATCTCTGCCACTGACCTGAGACAGAGCATTTCGGTTTAGGAGATCAACAATCCAACATTTCAGTTCTGAAGAAGAAACTTAAGTCAATTCCTATCAGTCCGGTTCTGGACGCGCTTTATTATTTCATTTCAAAGATACCTCTGCTTGGTTCAGATAAGATCAAACCAAGATCAATTCAGTTTAGAATAAAATTAATTTAGTTCAGAATAAATCTAATCAGCTCATATCATATTAGTTAACAGTTCCATGAGACTGATTTAATCCAAAACTAAACTAATATGAACTGTACAAGAGCTTATTCAACTGATCCAGACAGTAGCTTAAGTTATCATCAACTGGTTCTGTTCAGAACATGAGTGAAGCAACAAATTGAAGCTTACCACAACAACTGACGGTTAGATGATCTCGGTTGGAACTTCTCTCCAAACTAAATTCACTGCCTAACTGATTTCAAAGAGACATGCTTCATTTCAGATCAAAATCAGAACAAGAGCTAGGGTTTATTCTGGATATCTCACCTTATGATCTTCCACACAGCAACAGATTGGACAAGAGGATGGAAGAAATTCGTCCAAGGTGTTTTCTGATTTTTTTAAGAATTTTTTCTCTAAATGTTTTCCTCTCTTTTTCTCTCTGATTTTTCTTTTTCTCTCTCTGGTTTTTGCTGCAGGTTGAGGACGACCAAGCAGCTTAATGAAGGAGATAAAAATCTGAGAGGTTGCTTCAGCTGAGGGTTTCTCATTACAAAGCAAGGCAGGGAGAGGACAGGTGGTGACCTGTTTCATCACTCTCACAATCCAAGCTGTTGTCCTGTTTCATCACTCTCACAATCCAAGCTGTTGTCCTTTCCCTCACATGAAGAAAGCTGCAAGCAGCTGAAACAAGTAGCTTGTGACTTGCACATGACTTACTTATTAACTAAGCAGGCATGCAGCTTGTGACAACCACATGATCATTTAAATGAATCAAGCAGGTAGGTTAGTGAAAGGCACAAGACTGGTCAGGAACTATTCATGAAGATGGTCGATAATCTTTGGACAGTTTTTGACTAAAAAAATTCTTGCCGTTAATTCTCGTCCTGCTCTCGGATAACCTCGTCCAGCTTGAGTAAAACTCAACCATTATAATTAACAATCGAAAATAACTCTCAAGGGAAGGTCTTGACAGTCATGTCAAGACATTGATTCACCAGTCGATTTTATTATAATTCTGGTCAGACGAATTCTAAACTGGTCGAGCGAGATTTTTCTTGACCAAAATCCAATCTGGTCGTGAGGGTTATTACATTCTCCCCCCCCCCCCCCCCCCCCCCCTCAAAAGAATTCGTCCCCGAATTCTCAAAACATAGATACGCACTTTGATGATCACTGGAGTCTCTGCAAAGAGTTCATAATAATCAGCTCTGAACTTATCCTCATCTTCTCATGTCAAAACAACTAATGGTTGGTTCCCCCAACTACTTGGACTTACAAAAAATTTCTGATTCTCGTATCTTCTAATGTGACGTTCACCTATCCACAAAAGAACCTTTAGGATAGGCGAGACTGGATTGCAAGGTCTCTTGTTTTAGGGCTCTATCATACTTGAGTCTTATATTTTCTTACACAACATCAAAACTTAACATAATAGATGCATAAGCATATTTGCAAGAAGCTCTGGTCTATAGACAACCTTTCCAGCTCTGATAAACTCACTACTCGGTACAGATCAATATATCAGATTGCCGATTTCCCTAACTCTTACAAATAATTCTTTCTATTCTGAGCAAACATCTTAGTGAAGAAATAAATGCATTACTGCAACACAACTCTCTTCACTGCGGTTTACATACTTCTTTTGACAGCCTTGAGTCTCTTAATACCATCAATCTGAAATCTTCCTATCTGCCTTTCTCTTATATCAACAACACAAAATGTGGAACGTTAGGTGATGTGCCATACATGAAGGTAACATCTTGCGTCTTGTTGATGTCAACTTGATTAACCGTGCAACAATCAAACATGAACATGCATGATGAATCACACTAACATGATTCAGACCAAGGGTGCTACTCTCAAACACACACGCTCACCCATTCCAAGAATTATCTTCCTTACAATCTTCAATAGATTTATGATATATCTGAGGTCCTCTTCATAAACTTCTGAACAACTCCAATCTTTCTAATGTTCCTTATAACCAAATATGGTCCTATTGCTTTTTGATTTCCTTCTTCTATCCAACAACTGAGGACCCAAAAGGTTTGTTTATACCATGCTTGATTCACTGATATCTTACATATTTGCATGGTTTTGGTCATCTCTTTTGATGCATTTTAAGCATAGAAGATATCATTTAGGCATATTTAGGTTGCATTCCATTACATTTATCTATGTCAGGTGTTGGAGATGCTTATTGGTGATTTTGGAGGCAATTGAGGCCAAGAAAGTGAAGTTTGGAGCAAAATGGGGGTGTAGCGACCAGGCGTAGCGACCAGGAGTGGTCGCTACAGACCCACAGGAGAAATACGGATGCCGTAGCGACCAGGCGTAGCGACCAGGCGTGGTCGCTACAGACCTACAAGAGAAATGCGGATGCCGTAGCGACCAAGCGTAGCGACCAGGCGTAGCGACCACAGCTGGTCGCTACAGGCAAAATACCCAAATTTTTATGGGTCAACCCGGGTTTGTTGGGTTGATCCGACTCGTTTTTTGGACTCCTATATATAGTTTTAGACCCTAAAACCCTAGGGGGATCTCTTTTTCTCTCAAAAACTTTGTCTAAACTAAAAAATCTTGAATCTTTTGATCATTGGAAGGAAGTATTTCATTTTTATTGTGTTTTTCTTGCTCATTAACATGATTTGCCTTGAATCTCATATGGGTTTAAGGTTTCTCATGAAAAATATTGAGTAGTGAACTTGTGATTCATGGGTTAAGTAGATTAGGGTGATTAGGTGGATATTTAGAATGTCTCTTGCTTGATTAATATTATTCTATGCTTACTAAATGTTCTTAATGCTAGATTAGACTTGATCACTCTCATCTAGATCTTAAGCTAATTTATGCCCGAAAGGTGTTTGTTAAAATGCTTGATTGAATTTAGTATTGCTCTAGCTTGAATAACCAAAGACGTTTGATGTTAGGATTGCTAGATGGTTAGTAGACTTAATCAAAATGCTTGTTTGATAGTATTAAGCCAAAGACATTTGATGTTTAGTACTTGATTACAAAGGGATTTCTATCATGGAAGTGGATTAGTCTATTTTATGAGTTCTAGACCTATAGACTTGTTGATTGTTTTGTTTGTGCATCCTAGATTGAATCTTGATCACCAAATATCGATTATCTTGCCCATGGATCCATCCTTAATATTTGATTGAAAGTTTGATTCTTGCACTTATTTCTTGTTTGAATTTGAGATCACCTTGTTTATAATTCTAGGAGTTTAGCTTGTTACCAATCATCAATCTTCTTATTTGCTTAGATTAGGAAAGTTTGTGTATTCTTAGTGTTATAGATCATTAGTTCCTTGTGGATTCGATCCTAAAGTGCTGCATCGATATACCATTCGATTGTGGTAGCGTGCACATTAGGTTAATTGGCCTGTGGTAAAACGCAGTAATCAATTTGGCGCCGTTGCCGGGGAACTAAGTAGATTTATCATTAGGATTTCAAACTTTCTTGAGATTAAGCTTTCTTTTCTTATCCTTTGTTTTGCTTTGTACAGTTATTAACCTTTTATTCTAGCTTTTGTTTTTTTTGTAGTAATGGCTTCAAGCCACTTTGACTGGCCACAAGAAGAGGAAGACACATTTGAAGATCACATGGAAGATGATGAGCCATATGTAGAGCCACCCTTCGATGAAAGTGTGCTCACACCAGAACAAAGTGTGAAGGTTGATGAGCTTTGCAAAGAGAACCCAATGTTGACAAGGAGTGACATGGCAGTGATGCTAAGGTTGAATCTTATGCAACACCGGGCAACACTAGAAGGAAGAGAGCTCACAGGTACTGAGATAAGGATTGCTCATCAGCTCAAAGAGGTATTTTATTGGGTTCCACCAATCCAACTAGAAGGTATAAGCGATTCTACTTTTGAACTTCATTATTTTGAGGATAGTCGCTTGCCTTGTGTTGAAGATATTGCCTCTGATTTGAATTCTCATGTGCTCATCAACGAATGTCTTGATCTAATATGTGAAACTAGAAAACTAGATGACTTGAGAGTAGAAAAGATTGCTAGAGATCATCTTGAAGCTTGTTTTGACAAGGATTATCTTTGTGCTTCAATTGATCTTGAAACTGAATTTTTTATGCTTGATAAACCTAGACCTCTTCTTGAACTAGCTGATCTAGGGGATGAACTTATGTGGATAAGCTTTTGCTTGAGCTAGAAAACCTCATTGGCCAAAACAATGATGGGAATAAGAATATTGTGTTTTATTTGATTGATGGGGATAGAGTTGACTACTTTGTTAAAACATCGTTTGAGCCTGTAGTTGACTTTGTGTTTCCACCAAATGCATTTGATTCTCATGAACATCTGAACCTCAGGGAGCCTTTTATAACTCATGCTACATCTCTTGTGAAGCTCTTTGATAAAAAATCTGTCTATTTTCTATGGACAGTAGTGTGCTCCTTTGCGCACTTTGTTTCTTGTTCTTGTAGGAGAAGGATCAAAGGTGCATTGGCTCAACCTTTCGATTCTTGTGATTAACAAGGACACCAAGTCAAGCTAGAGACTTAAAACAAGCGCGCTTGGGAGGCATTCCCATGTTTATCCTTTGTATATATTTCTATTTATTTCTTATCTTGCTTTAGTGTGTTTGAATAAGCTTAGGGACAAGTTTGAGGGAGTTCTAAAACTTTTCAGAGGTCATGCCAAAACTGCCAAAGTCTCAAAAAGTTGTCCCTCCACATTCCCTCCTCTCATCAAGCCAACTCCAAGTAAGTGCATCTCCACATTTGTAAATACTTAGTTCTTTCATATTTTTTCTCTTTTGATCTCTCTTTCAAGTTTACTACCACACAAGAGACTGTGTGAAGTAAGTTTGGGGGAGAGTCTACCATCTCACAATGTGTTTTGTTTTGTTTACTTGTCATGAGTCTCATGCATTGCATTGTACATACTTATTTGCATAGAAAAACCTAAAAAAAAATTGAAAATTTTCGAAAACACCAAAATAAGCATTAAGATTTTTATTTTGTTTCATTTTCATCCTTAAGTTTGAGTCTAAAAGCATTTAGGTTGCATCCATACATATGGTCGCTACGCCTGGTCGCTACGGCATCCGTATTTCTCCTGTGGGTCTGTAGCGACCACTCCTGGTCGCTACGCCTGGTCGCTACACCCCCATTTTGCTCCAAACTTCACTTTCTTGGCCTCAATTGCCTCCAAAATCACCAATAAGCATCTCCAACACCTGACATAGATAAATGTAATGGAATGCAACCTAAATATGCCTAAATGATATCTTCTATGCTTAAAATGCATCAAAAGAGATGACCAAAACCATGCAAATATGTAAGATATCATTCACCAATTGAGTACTCTTGTACGACGACTCCAGACTTTCTGTATTGATACATCCTCTAATATCTTAACAACCTTGACATTTCCATTTTCCTTATGTTCATACCTTTTCTTCCATTCATAAATCTCCCTCGGGGTTTACTTAACATCCCTTTTCTAATTATCATGCTTAACTTCAGGTAGGACTTGGGTTCCTTCTCCCAAGTCTCCTCTTACTGAATTTGTACACGGCACTGTTCTCATACTATTCTCTGAAATTAAATTCCTTCCATGTTTTCCTTAAGTTCTCATTCTTCAGCAGAGTTCCTCGGATATAAACGAGTAAGTCATCTTGAGTACTACTTGCAATCTTAAAGACTCTTCACTCTCTCCTTATAAGGGAAGCCAAAACAATCACTCCAAATTCAACTTCATGATTCTTGAATTCCTTTTCAATATCGACACAGAATTTTCTCTCCTCTAAACATAACAACTGCATTTGCTTTTTGAAGGGCTTTTTTGATCATTGAACACTTGCATCCTTTCTCCATACTAAAATGGTTGCGAAATTTGATGTCCAAACAAAATCGCAGCCAACTTCAGCTCGTGCATCGGATAATCTACCTTATGCTTCTTTAGCTCCCTTGATGCATAAACGATTACCCTATCGTGTTGCATTGCATTCACCTAAACCAACACATGATGCGTCCATACATCAGTATTTGGCTGCTTAGGCTCATGCATAGCTAAGATAGACGTAGACGTTAGGTCTTTCTCTAACTGGTTGCATTCTTCTCCAATCCTTTTTACTCTGTTACATGGTAATGCCTTTCTCAATCGATCACCTCAGCGGTTTTCTATGGTTACAAATCCTTGAACAAAGTTCTTATGGTAACCGGCTAATCCAAAGAACTTCAAATCTCGATAGTAGAGATTGGACATGACTACTATGTAATAGTAGCAATCTTTACTAAATGTGCGACAACTTCTTGTTCCAACTTGCTGACTAATAGATCCCACTTCTCATTCCTAGCAGTAGCATTTACTACTAACTGATGCGTCCATCAAGCGCCCTTGGAAAACAAACTGCACTTTGAAACTTAAATCAGACTTAACCATGATGTTCACGTCATTGATTGAACTATAGTCGAACATATCCACAAACTGTGATCCTTCTTCTTTACCACTGACATGGGTACTCCCCCATAATAAAGAGCTAAGTCCAACATAACCTTTTTCCAAAAAAATCTTCTAACTGCTACTGGAACTTGACTAGAACCACTTGGTAAGATGCCGAAGTTGTTGCAGTGAATCCAGGTTCAACACATATACTGAACGGGTTACTTCTAGATGTTGACAATCCTTCTAGCGCCTTAAACAGATCTTTGAATTCTCTGATTATCGTACGGTCTTCTATATTCTACTCCTTTTGATCTTCTACTTTCCCAATGATCAGAATAATGAAATACACTACTTCACCTCTTCCCAAAAGGAATTCAACTCTCCAGACTGACATGAGTGATGCTCCAACACTTAGTAGAATACCACTGTTGCCAACGATCACTGGTCTTCTCCCAAAGACTTCTTTCCTCAACAACTTCCTAATTGAGCTCGGTAACTAGATAGCCAATCTCACTCTAGATAGAAACAAACCGCTCTAATGGAAGTACTAAGGAATGGGGATGGCATACGAAGGCATACCGTAATTCTAAATGGCAGCCAGTACTTCCACGAATAAGAATGGTATACTTGAATTCACCAAAGTGAATCCTCCCTAAAACTATGACACTACTCGGAAACTACATCTATGTGTTGTTCCCGAATCAAACACAATATGGGCGGAAAATTCTGTCCATATGCAAGGTGTCTCTTATGACACCTTGATCACACGTTCACTTATTTATTCAATCATTCATATATATATATTTTAATATTTTTTTATAAAGCACGCAACACACAATGGAATAAGAAGCAAACCTGTGATTGGACCTTTCAGGAGTTTTGACGGTCCAAGAAATTCTAAAATGTAGGCTCTACGGGTGGTCGCTACACATCCCGCAAAACCCTGTAGCGACTTCGTGTGGTCGCTACGGGTGGTCGCTACGGGCGTTTAACTTTTCGAAATCTTTGCCAAGCGCTCCCCTCCACCTGATCAACTTTCATCCTGAAAGAACTCACCTAGAAGTATCAAATAGTCCAAAAGAAATGTAAACTAAATAAAACAAAAATATGTACAAAGATAAACATGGGATTTCCTCCCAAGTGAGCTTGTTTAAAGTCTCTAGCTTGACTTCCTCTCTGTCAGTTAGGCAAGGTCTGGATCGGAGAGTGGAATCGAAGTTCTTTCCTCCTCATCTGGAATCCCCAAGTAGAGCTTAACTCTTTGTCCGTTGACGGTGAAGTCTCGTCCATCCTTGCTCCATAAAACGATTGCTCCATAAGGTCTCACTTCTTTAATCTTGAAAGGGCCTGACCATCTGGACTTAAGCTTCCCAGGGAACAATTTTAATCGGGAATTGTAGAGCAGCACCTGGTCCCCAGCTTTGAACTCTCTCTTAAGGATTTTCTTGTCATGAACATCTTTAGTCTTTTCCTTGTAGATTGCTGAGCTTTCATAGGCATCAAGACGTAGCTCATCAAGTTCACTCAGCTGAATCAATCTCTTCTCCTGGGCTGTCTTGATGTCAAAGTTGAGAAGTTTGACTGCCCACAAGGCTTTGTATTCAAGCTCCACTGGAAGATGACAAGCTTTTCCATAGACCAAGTTGAAAGGTGTGGTTCCTATAGGAGTTTTGTAGGCTGTCCTATAAGCCCATAGTGCATCGTCAAGCTTATTGGACCAATCTTTCCTTGTTGTCCCCACTGTCTTTTCCAGGATTGACTTGATTTCTCTATTGGAAATTTCCACTTGTCCGCTCGTTTGAGGATGGTATGGAGTTGCCACCTTGTATTTAACACCATTATTTTTGAGAAGATTCTCAAACAACTTGTTGATGAAGTAAGATCCTCCATCACTGATCACAACTCTAGGCACCCCAAACCTTGGAAAGATAATGCTCTTGAACATCTTTAGAACCACCTTAGCATCATTGGTTGGACTTGCGATAGCTTCTACCCATTTAGACACATAGTCAACAGCTACCAGGATGTAAGCGTTTCCAAAGGAGGATGGAAATGGTCCCATGAAATCAGTGCCCCATACATCAAATACTTCAACTTCCAAGATAGGGTTCTGAGGCATCTCATTCCTTTAAGATATTCCCCTTTCTCTGGCATGCATTACACCTTGAGACAAAGTTTTGTGTGTCCTTGAACATGTGTGGCCACCAAAACCCCACTTGTAGAACCTTAGCAACAGTCTTGAAGGTGGCAAAGTGACCTCCATAGGATTATCCATGACAATGTTCAAGGATTCCTTCAACCTCTCCTTCAGATACTACTCTTCTATAGAGTTGATCTCTACATAGTATATAGAGATATGGTTCATCCCATTAGTATCTCTTCACATCCTTATAGAATTTTTTCTTAGCATATCCTTCTAGTCCCAAAGGTTCTTTTCCACAAGCCAAGTAGTTCACCAAATCATCGTACCATGGTTCTTTCTCTTCAGTTGCTTTGATCTCCTCAAGCTTCTTCCCTGTCTCACAAAGCTTCATAACCGCCTTGATGGCCATAATCTGCTCCTCTGGAAGGTTTTCATCGATAGGAATACCACAATCAACTTTCATTCTAGACAAATGATCAGCTACTCCATTCTCAACTCCAGGTTTGTCTTTTATCTCAAGATCAAACTCTTGTAACAATAAAATCCACCTCAACAATCTTGGCTTAGCATCTTTCTTTGCCAAAAGGTGTCTTAGCGCAGCATGATCGGTGTAGACTATCACCTTGGAGCCTACCAAATAGCTTCTGAACTTTTCTAAAGCAAACACTATTGCAAGAAGCTCTTTTTCTGTGGTAGCATACTTCATTTGAGCATCGTCAAGTGTCCTACTTGCATGGTAGATGACATGAGTCTTCTTATCTTTCTTCTGCCCCAAGACTGCTCCAACAGCATAATCACTAGCATCACACATAATCTCAAAAGGAAGTTCCCAATCTGGTGGTTGAACTATGGGGGCACTGATAAGTTCGTTCTTCAGCTTCTTGAAAGCCTCAAGACATTCCTCATCAAAGTCAAAGACAACTTC
The DNA here is from genome assembly GCA_905132885.1 of Moricandia moricandioides. Classification (NCBI taxonomy): domain Eukaryota; kingdom Viridiplantae; phylum Streptophyta; class Magnoliopsida; order Brassicales; family Brassicaceae; genus Moricandia; species Moricandia moricandioides. Next base: position 60,540 of record CAJHQQ010001422.1, on the reverse strand, counting down.
TTTGCATAGTAGCTTGGTTAGCGGTCTAGCTATCTTAGAGAAATCCTTGATGAACCTCCTATAGAACCCGGCATGGCTTAGAAAGCTTCTGATGTCTTTCACCGATCTAGGTGGAGCTAAACCAATCATCACGTCAATCTTTGCTTTATCCACTTCGATTCCCTTTTCTGAGATTTTGTGTCCCAAAACGATCCCTTCTTTCACCATGAAGTGACATTTTTCCCAATTGAGCACAAGGTTCGTCTCTTCACATCTTCTCAAAACCCTGCATAAATTAGACAAACACACAACAAAAGAAGATCCATACACAAAGAAATCATCCATAAAGACCTCCACCACATCCTCAATAAGATTAGAGAATATAGACATCATTGCTCTTTGGAAAGTTGTTGGTGCATTACATAGCCCAAATGGCATCCTGAGATAGGCAAAGGTACCATAGGGGCATGTGAAAGTTGTCTTTTCCTGATCATTGGGATGTATGGGTATTTGGAAGAAACCTGAGTATCCATCAAGAAAACAATAGTATGGGTGATTTGCAAGTCTCTCAAGCATTTGATCAATGAATGGCAAAGGAAAATGATCCTTTCTAGATGCAGCATTAAGTTTTCGGTAGTCAATGCACATTCTATGACCAGTTATGGTTCTTGTGGGTATCAGTTCATCCTTATCATTCTTTATGACAGTGATACCTTCTTGGGAACTACATGCACAGGAGATACCCAAGTAGGGTGGTATCACTGTCATAAAGAATGATAAGGATGAACTGATACCCACAAGAACCATAACTGGTCATAGAATGTGCATTGACTACCGAAAACTTAATGTTGCATCTAGAAAGGATCATTTTCCTTTATCTGATAAAACCTTTATCTGATAGCTCCTCCAACTGCTTTTTAACTCTGCCATTTCTGCTGGCGCTAAAGTGTATGAAGTTCGTGAAACCGAATACCAACGATTTAAAGGAATTCTATCGAACATAAAGGGGCAATTTTTTTAAAAATTCTTGAATTCCCAGAAATATTTCAGAAATCGTCTAAAACCAATTAAAATTGAGTCCCACAAATCACCATCCCGGATCGGGGCCGGGACGAAACCCGCTCTGATACCAAATTGTAATAGCAGCATTTTTGATAAAGGATTTTCTCTATCCTAATCAAAGTAGTATAGATGAGTGTCAATCCAATCCTAAGTGATCATGATGCAATGAGAATGCAAGTATAAACTTAATCTAAGTGCAATCAATTTAGGTGTGTGGGTGAAGTAACAAAATAACACGGGTGTGAAACTAGAATTATAAATAAATGGGAAGAACGGAACCCATGGGCAAGGGCTTTGACCTTGGGTGATTTGGATCTAAGATAGACGGTTAACGTTATAAACTATTTGGTTCTACTAGTCTAGATGTACCATTAAACTAGTTCTCTATCAAGATAAAAGTTCATTTGCTTTCAATCACTAAACATCAAATGTCTTTGGTCTAGTTAAATCAAGCAATCACTAAGAGCAGGTCTATTGACTATCTAAACTTCCCTAACATCAATTGTCATTGGTTAAGCAAATAAAGAGAGTTATCGCTTTGGTTCAGACATTTCGTCGAACACCTTTCGGGTACAAATTGCCTAGGGATCTAGATTAAAGTGATCAAGTTTAATCTAGCATTAGAGACTAGCGATAATCATAGAACATGAATAATCCAACACTAAACCTTCTAACCTATTACCTAATCACCCTAGATCACCCTAACCCATGGATCCTACAGATGACTACTCACTAGCAAACATGATGAACTCAAAAACTATAGATGAATCAGAGTAAATCATTTATAATGAAAAAGAATAAACAATGAATCAGAATAAGATTAATCAAAAAGGATTCAAGATTCAATCTTCTTCACCAAGAGTAGTCTATGTCTCAGATAAAAACCAGAATAATTGAAAAACTAGGTTTAAAGAGTATTTATAGTAGTTTGAAAATAAATCGAGTCAACCCAACAAGCCTGGGCTGACCCGTAGAAATCGCAGCTTCAACGACTGTAGCGACCAGGGCTGGTCGCTACGCCTGGTCGCTATGGTCCCCGGGTTTCCTTTGTTGGTCTGTAGCGACCAAGGCTGGTCGCTACACCTGGTCGCTATGGCATCCGCAAATCCCCTGTGGGTCTGTAGCGACCAGGGCTGGTCGCTACGCCTGGTCGCTATGGTCCCCGGATTCTTCCTGTGGGTCTGTAGCGAACAAGGCTGGTCGCTACGCCTGGTCGCTACACCCTCTTTCGCTCCAAACTCCACTTCTTTGGCCTCCATTGCCTCCAAACTCATCAATGAACATCTCCCATACCTGACATAGACAAATGTAATGGAATGCAACCTAAATATGCCTAAATTATATCCTATATGTCTGAAATGCACTTAAAGAGATGACCAAAACTATGCAAGTATGATCGATATCAGTTTTCAAAATAATATAATAATAATAAATTCAACAAAAGGTCTAAAATCTTCATTATTAATCTCATAAATAATGTCAAACATCATAATTCCAAAAGACAAAATAAAATCCGAACAAATGTTGATAATATCATAAAATAGAAGTCTGAAAATAAAGCGAACAAAAACAGCCCAAAAGCACTAGTCCGATAGAATCGCTCATGCTCGCCAGTCTCACCTGAAAGGGGGGATATAAGAAGGGGTGAGTAACAGGGGAATCACTTAGTGAGGTATGGGATTTTAGACACGCAAACCACTGACATGAGTAATAGAACTCCGACTATAGAAGCTTAGCTCTAATATGAACAAACACGACGCCTATAGCATCACACAAAACAAACAAAGCGATGATAACATATAGATAATCCATACACCTTGCGTTTTCTTATAAGGATATACATACTAAGTGTCGCTAATACAGTCTGTCTCTGTACTCCCACCTACCATATATGCGTCGAATGCAAACGTCTCTACACCACGCACCACACAATATGCGTCGATAGTCCAGACATCTCTGAACCCCCGCCCACCATATTTGCGTCGATAGATCATGCATGCTTGAACCCCGCCCACCACAGAGTCCATACTTTATATATATATATATATCATTTAACATCATACAATCCATTCAAACTTGAATACTCTAGAGCCCTATTTTTGGTTTACAATGAATTAACTAACTACCAAACATGACTCAAACAGACTAAATTCAAACAGACGGATCATGTTTTGAAAACTAAACTCCTATAGAAATAATTCTACACCAGTCTAAGGTTTACGGAATAGACCCTCATTTTAGAAATGTGGAGAAGTGGTATCTATGAACTCATGCTGTTCAAATAGACTTCAAATATGAAATTAGGGCAAAAAATCGAGTCATAAAGCCCTTTGAACGATCAAAAAGGATAACTGGTGATCTGGTCAAAAAGTCAACCCACAAGTCAAAGGTCAACCCCGTCAACTCTGACCCAAACCAGTGAACCCTTAACCAGATTAAAATCAAATTGGACCAACCGGTTTTCCTTAACCGGATTCGATTTCAGTTGAACCAGATTCAAATCAATTTCAAACCGGTTTAATCCTAGCTGAAATCAATTTCCAATAACCAAGAAAATCGAATTCAATTTCTAAACCGAACCGACTTGACTATTCAGCGAGTTGACTCAGTCGAGTCACCGAGTCACTGGCAAGTCAACGAGTCAACCGGCGAGTCACCGGTGGCGACTAAAGGTGACAATGGCTTACCGGAAAAGTCACCGGCGGCGGTGGAGGTGCGGCGGCGACACAGAGGCGGCAAACGAACGGTAGTCAGAGACAACGGCTCCGGCGAACGGCAGTCGTTGACGGTGGCACGTGAGGTTTACGCGCGGTGGCACCGGTGGTTTGAGGCGGCGTGTGAGATTCACTCGCGGAGTTTCTGGCAACGCTTGAGGGTGCGTGCACGGCTGTCTACAGCTGATCTCGGAGCTCCAGAGTCGTCACGACGTCACAAACACGATGGTGGCCTTGGATTAACGAAAAACCACACGGTTATAGAGTTATGATCAATTTACCAATCCCCCTAAAATTAAACAAAGGTGCCGGCGGTTTCGATGGTTACCTTCAACGGTTATCGGTAGTGAGATGTCCAATCTCGACTTTGGCGACGGTGGCTGAGGCTGGTCTGGATCTGATATCCTTGACGGCTCAGTTTCTGCAAAGATTCGACATAATGAGTTTTTCTGGAAAAAAATGAAGTAGGGCTGGTATTTATATGGGAGTACCTAGGATTTTCATCAGATTAAATGAGGTTTCATGGGTCCTAGGATTTTGGTCGTTACAGGGTTGTTCATGGTAAAACTTGACAATTATTGAAGTAAGACTATTGTTTTGAAGTAGTCTAGACGCACGTCCACGAACCATATCGAGATAAGACTCACGTCTTTGGCACATTGATAAGAACAACAGAACCGTATTGAAGGACAACCATGAACCGGCAGCCACTTACACTCTCCCTCTCATCCAGCGTCTGTGAAGAAGAGAAAACACGACATCAAAATTGACTTCCTTCTGGGAAATCTAAACTAACATAAAGTAATAAGATACTTGCATTCTACTGTGTATCAGACTATCAGTTAAATGAACAAAAAGATAACGCTTTAAAGTTCCCGGTTATTATGATTGTCTTATTTCATTCAAACAACATTGTAAACCAAATTTGAATATAAAAACGACAAATCTCTCAAATAGAATTTTTTGAAGTTTTTGTCACAAAAATAGATCTTAAGAAAAAAAATAACCAAAATAAACATTTTTATTTTGAAACTTTTAATATTTTTTAATTTTTTTAAATTTTAAACATCACCTCCGAAACTCCACCCCATAACTTTAAACCCTAAGTTTAGATTAGTCAATCCAAAGGGTATAAATATATATTTACACCCTTTGATAAAATCTATTTTGGTCATTTTTCTCCTTGAATGATATTTTGGGGACAAAAACTTTTTTTTTAGGTTTATTTTGTTCATTATCTCATATAAAAATCTAAGGATTGAAGATAAAACAACAAATTAATCTTAAAGGGACTCCAGAAGAAGATTAAGAAAACTTAAGGGCAATTGGTTTGGTAGACGGCATGAAAGGAGGAACATTGCAACCGGGAGGGTGGTTTGAACTTCCATCAAACAACAAACTAGTTCCAGATTTAATTGTGTAGATAACAGTATATAACTCACCATGGAGATGACCTCTGAGACCCACAATTTGTTTTGAATGAATGGAACCTGAACTTGTCTTAACTCAATTACCACAGTGTTTACTTCAATCTCAGACTGAGTTGTGAGTGAAATCTTTCAAGCAGCTTTTCGTTTAACCGGTAAAAAGCTTTGATCATATACGGAAACCGGTTTCTTTGTCCTGCTTCATCTAAAATCTTTTATTATAAACTGCATAAAATGCAGTAAGCAAAGTGTAACCAAACCAAGAAAATCTGAAGACTCTTCGGTTATGCCATGCCTCCCAGAAGATGGTTAATGTGACCATGCGGTGAACTGGAAAATAATTTTATTGAGCCAAGTCTTCATTACCACACTGAAAGTTGATTTGTCAGTGATTATCCGTACTTTGTGTTGTTAATAAACTCGTCCTTTGTTCTCTGCACACAACTCTTCTGCTTGTTTCTTGCTAAACCGCTTTCAGCTGCAATCAATATCATCATCGAGTATTCGAGTTAGCTCCTTTGATCTTCAACCTAATCCTTCAAAATAAGAAGAAGAACAGTATGTACCTGAAACGGACGCCTTTGGAATTGTTGGGTAAACTTCAAAGATAGCTTGGTGCCTAAGTTTCCATTAAACAAGTCGGTTTACGAAAATAGGCATATTAACATTCCTCATAATATTAAGAGTTATTTAATTACTATAGGAAATACGAGATATCTATTGCTATATATATTGATGTCGAGTTGTGACATTCAATATAGATCAAGGTGATTAGTTTTGAGCTATTTTCTAAGCATCAATAAAGAGAGTTATTCTTAAACCCGAGTTTTGTTGTGTTCAACTAAGATACAGCTTGCAGACAATCACGGATTTGGTTATTTTATTTGGTATCAAAGCACCAGGTTTAATCTATGACAAGAGAAGCTCGAGACATGGGATATAAAACCTCCAACGAAGTCAAAGGAGCTCACGGCATTGTCGGTTACATGTCCGATGTTAACCGCATCGGACTATACCGTATGGTCAATGAGAATGAAAGTGACCTTACGTGTTCATAAGGTATGGGAAACGATAGATCTTGGGTCACTTGAAGCAGAGAAGAACGACGTCGCAACTGCTTTACTATTTCAACCCATACCTGAGAATCTATTTTACAAGTCTGTAAGCTAGATTCTCTTAAAGATATGTGGGATGCGATCAAGGCAAGACACTGTTGGGGTCAAAAACGGTTCTCTCAAAATCACCAACTAAGATTACAACTTCTAGAAGTAACTTATCGAAAGGGTATTTCGGAAAAAAAAACAAAAGCACCTCGAACCTAGGTCATCATATGGCGACCTTGAATGTACAAACCCATGTCGCCATACGACGACATGACCTTTAACGAACCGGGTCGCCATATGGCGACCCGCACACACAAAACACGGGCCGCCATATGGCGGCCCACACCTGCAAGGTACGGGTCGCCATATGGCAACCTGCACACTAAGGCCAGGATCACTCAATCGGACTAAGGGGATATGAACTCGCCAAAGGGAGAACTGGTGGAATGAATGGTGACACAAAGGGTTGCGGAAGGCCCAATGATACTACCAGACTTTGATCGTTGCCGGATGTGACGCACCAGTCCAACAAAAGAAGGTTCGAAACTTGGAGATAACCTCACCAAGAAACTAAGAAGTGTTCTAAACAAAGAACAAAGAGATAAACTCATAAAAAGGGGAAAACAATCTATGATTTATTTCGTGGCTCTTAGGCCCTATTTATAGGATTATAAGTTGTCGAAATCTAAAGAAAATGTGCTAGAAACATGGCATAGAAGACCGAAAACAAAGACTTGAATACATTAATGTATTGACTGAAAACAAAGACAAGATCTGGTATTCCACAAGGTTTTGACTTGTCTTGGGACTCTCCTTTGACTGCTTGGTCGAAAATATTCCAAGGAATATCTTGTTTACTTCTTGGGCAAAGTTGTAAACCATAGAAATGTTTGGATCCACATTTCGGCCCAAATGCAGTCCAAAACAAGCCCATTCGTCAAGCATGTTTACCTTTTCTGATAGTTTTGGCCCATTTAAATGACTTAGAACCTTGAAGAGATTGGCTTGGTTCATCAGAAAGGGAGTTGACCAATTTTATCTTCTCGGGTGGTCGAACCAGCTCGGAAGATCGATCTAGCTCCCTCAGCTCGTCCAAATGAGTGTCAATCCAGCTCAGCTTGTCTAGGATAGTGTCAGTACAACTCACCTGAGCATTAAGCTCATCCAAGGTAGTGTCAATTACCTCATCCAGCTCCAAGGCAGTGTCGTTCCAGCTCACCTGAATGCACACATTTCTGACTTCGCGAGAACTGAAGATCACCTGGTTTATAAATGGCATAACTCCCACATCGGAACTCCTTTTGATCTGATTATTCATCAAGGAGCTCCATAATTGAGTTGAGAACATTCTCCAAGTGATTTCATACGGAGAAGCCTCGTGGTTTGGAAGATATGAGTCAAACAATGAACATATATCTTTACTTCTTTCCATGATATCTTCAAGGTTAATTGATCGTTGCTTCCACTTAATAAATCCTTCCTTTTCCAAGTTAAATTCTGGCTTGACCATTGGTCTTAGATTGTCTAATGTGTCGGGAAAGAATGGCTCAAGGTTGATCAATTCGGTCATTAAATCGTGGTTCCAACCTTAGGTCATTTCCGGATGCACTCGGGTCGATTCTGTACACGGCTCGGTCAGTGTACACGTCTTGGTCAGTGTACACGTCTCGGTCAGTGTACACGTCTCTGTCAGTGTAAATGTCTCGGTCAGTGTACACGGCTTGGTCAGTGTACACGGCTTGGTCAGGTGGGTGAACCTTTTTTTGGTTGATCTGGTTGACAAGATCGCCATCTTGGGCCGTGTCCATGATCCAAGAAGGTCGGTGCTCGAACCGGGACGCATCATTCCCTCCCTCTTCAAAAGGATTTGACCTCAAATCCATTTTACTTCCTTGGAGTTTTGAAGTCTTTTTCCTCAAGTACTTCCAGTTCCAAGTTCCTGATACATAAGACCTTTGGCGTTCACCAGTGCTTGCTCTCCTTGGGAAAAGATTATGCTTATCATGTACTTTCAAAACAACTAGAGAAACCACATCAAATCTGCGAAAGAAATAATCAAAGGGTTTCTCTATCCTTAAGAAATCAAGAACAGGATCCAAGATCTTAGGATAATCATTAAGCACGTGGGTAGACATCAAGCAAGTAAACTGAGTGCCAAAAATTGGTTTACTAATTTTAAAATCAGGCACAACTGTGAAAATGTTAGGAAAAGAATGAGACAGTGCTAATTTCGAAAAATTCTCATCATGAACGAAATCAAAATGATTCTCTTATCTAAGCAATTTTGGTTCATGCTCTTTCCTACACCAAATCTCTTTCAAAGTACTGCTTAATGAAAACAATTCATGAAAAAGTTTAAGCAAAACGTTTTTCAACCAAGTAAAGATATGTTTTCGCTTAGAAACTCTCGAATTAAAAACGTTCTCATGAAGAACTGAGACAATCAACCCATGATCCTTACAATGCTTTTGGTTTTGACAGGAGGTTGACTGAGGAATCATCTTTGGTTCATTGAGAATCACCAGCTCCAACTGTTTTTCTTGTGGTGAACTCTTTGCTGCCTCTTTTGTTGGGTTTTCTTTCAATTCACCAAAATGAAAAGAAGGAAGAAAACACTCAAGCTCCATGGGCACGTCAAAGGTAACTTGATTCCTGCTATGACACTTAACAGATTCATAAGCACAAATAAATTTAGAAGTTTTAAAATTACCTCCGGGTGCTCGGTTAAGTGATGAAAAATGTACTTTCTTTGGTCTGCCCGGTTTTGGTAGATGGATCATATCTTCATAATTCCATGGCCATTTCTCCTGGTTTTGGTCTTTATGGAAAGCTGAGAGATTCATCGTGAATCCTATGATCATCTTTGGCTCAGGCGGCTTCTTTCTTGGGCCTGAATCTCCTTTAGAAGTCTGGTACTCGCGGATAGATGGACTGGAGAACCTCCGGTTTGGAAAATTCATAACTCCTTCTTCCATGAAGCTTTTCATGTGATTCCAAGCCTCAGTGAATCCTTGATGAGTTGGCCTTCCAGTAAAATTATATTCAAGACAAAAAACCTTCTGAATGTTGAGATATTATCCTTGTACTGAACCTCTATCGCTGGCATCTCCAAGGTAGCCGGTTTGGACAATAATGCATCTCCAAAACTCAGGCTGTTGGGCATGTTCAATGCTCTCATTTATCAGAGGCTGAAATTGTATTTCCTGGACACTCAAAACAGACACTAAAAGACCAGGATCATATGTGCAAGACAAGTACTTGTTCAAATAAAAAATCAAGATCTCTTTTCCAAGAACAAGTAGCACACATTTCAGCCTTCCAAGATGCACCTCAAAGTAGACATTATAGACCAGAATGGTGTCAAGGCGTGCAACAGTATGAATCATTTTCGAAACATGCCAATCCTTCTCAAAATCAGAACACAAAAGAGTAAGTTCAGATTGAGAATCATTGATCAAAAGTTCAAGGCGTTTTTCAAAAAAAGTGTTGTAAACCAAGATATCATCAATGCTCAAAACAACACAATTATCACGAAATGATCTCAGAAAATGCCAAGTTTTATCAGTTTTAGAACACACAAGATCATGCTGCAAAACAAAATCAAAAAAATCAAGATCACAAAAATCAGTTTCAGTTTCAAGTGATTTATGTTCCAGCAACTTCTTAATCAAATTCCGTCCAAGGCATAAGACGATGCAAACAAAGCATCAGTGATTAGTGCATGTATAGAAGAACTCAGATCAAAGCCACTTCTTTTGAAAACAAACGAATCAAAAGATTTTCTAGCACAAAAATCAGTTTGTTGCAAATCAAGATCAAATGACTTTTCAAGTGGATGAAATCCTTTGTTATGTTCCAAGAACTGATCAAAGCTCAAAATATTTCCAGAAGTGATGCCATTGACATTTTGAAAACGTGGTTGATCAAGAAGTTCATCAGGTTTAAAAATTTTAAAAGAATTAATCATGTTTTCAAAAACAGAATCTTAAACACGAAATTCTTTTACTTTGTCAAAACCAAAACGTTTCACATCTTGAGAACTGATCTTAACAAACAATTCAGGCAGAGAATTAATCAAATCAGATCCCTCACAGTGCTTTGTGAACAATGGAGTAGGAGCTGTGCCGGGATCAAAGCAAAAATGGTTCTCCATGTTGTTGGATGTTATGCTTAATGCTTCTTCATCAAAGATTGGACCAAGTTCGTCTTCCTCATCAAAGATGAGACCTAGACCATCGTCCAAGGGTCTCCTAGTGTCAAGAGATGGTCCTTGATGTGGGTAGTCCAATGGCTCTTCCTCAAAAACCTGTGAAACAAGAACAAGACTACTCGGATGCTCCAGTTCAAAACATGTTAGTCCATTAGTCTCTTCATTATAAATATCAAACCTAAGATCAGGTTTTGGAGAAAAAAAATCACATTCATCCTCACAAATGATCAAACTTTCCATTAGATCTTCATCATATTCATCATAAATGGGTAAAGAATCTTAAATATCTTTTAGATCTTTAAGGTGGTTTTCAGATTTACCTTTGGGTGTTTCACTGATGAATATTGATGGATCAGCTACAGGTGCATGTGTGGATGTGCTCTTTTTGTGGCTCTTGATGACGTCCTCGAGTGCTTTCACCACTCCCTCTACAAGGTTCTCACAAAACTCTTGGACTTCAGACTGACTGCTTCTTTGAACAGCTTCCTCTCTTGACGTTTTATACTGTTCCTTTCACCTCTGGTTAGGCTTCTCATGTGGTTTTCTTAGGGTTGGCCTTTCATGGACAGTAATAAACTCATCAAATATATTCAAAGAATTTTAAGATGAAAATTCTCTTTGCTATTCTCCTTGAGAAGATCAAACATCACTATCCAGAAAATTGTCAACACAAAAGGTTAGCAGATAAAAATCCTCACTCTCTCAGGTGTTTAATCTCCTCCACACAAGTGTTTCACTCGAAATTTGGATGGTCACTCAAGAGGTTTTTCTCAAAGTTCTAAGAAAGACAATCCAAGTTTCCCAATGGGTTCTCCAAGCAAACAAACAATGAAATGAGATAGGAAGATAAGAAAATTTGGTTTTGGAATCCGCTTTAACCTCCTCAAAGGGCGGATTCTCCTCGGCCAGCAGGCTTTCTCTTCCACCACCAAACTACAAATCAAACTTTTCGAAATCTTTGAAACTCTTTATATATATATATATATAGTGGATGGTGATGAGGGGCCCAGATTCAAGATAGAAAGAAGAAGAAGTGTTTGAAGAAATTAAATGGAAGATGAGAAGATGATAAGATAGTACTGGTTGAGTGGATCTGATACTACTTGATACATCCTAGATTCGGACATGATCACTCAATCGGACAAAGGGGATATGAACTCGCCAAATGGAGAACTGGTGGAATGAATGGTGACACAAAGGGTTGCGGAAGGCCCAATGATACTACCAGACTTCGATCGTTGCCGGATGTGACGCACTGGTCCAACAAAAGAAGGTTCAAAACTTGGAGATAACCTCACCAAGAAACTAAGAAGTGTTCTAAACAAAGATCAAAGAGATAAACTCATAAAAAGGGGAAAACAATATATGATTTCTTTCGTGGCTCTTAGGCCCTATTTATAGGATTACAAGTTGTAGAAATCCAAAGAAAATATGCTAAAAACAAGGCATAGAAGACTGAAATCAAAGACTTGACTACATAAATGTGTTTACTGAAAACAAAGACTAGATCTTGTATTCCACACAGTTTTGACTTGTCTTGGAACTCTCCTTTGACTGCTTGGTCGAAAATATTCCAAAGAATATCTTGTTTACTTCTTGGGCAAAGTTGTAAACTGTAGAAATGTTTGGATCCACATTTCAGCCCAAATACAGTCCAAAATAAGCCCATTCGTCAAGCATGTTTTCTTTAGCTTTTATGATAAGAAATGACTTAGAACCTTGAAGATATTGGCTTGGTTCATCAGAAAGGGAGTTGACCGATTTTATCTTCTCGGGTGGTTGAACTAGCTCGGAAGATCGAACTAGCTCGCTCAACTCGTCCAAATAAGTGTCAATCTAGCTCAGCTTGTGTAGGATAGTGTCAGTACAACTCACTTGAGTATTCAGCTCATCCAAGGTAGTGTCAATTACCTCATCCAGCTCCAAGGTAGTGTCGGTCCAGCTCACCTGAATGCACATTTCTTAATTCGTGAGAATTGAAGATCACCTGGTTTGTAAATGGCATAACTCCCACATCTGAACTCCGTTTGATCTGATTCTTCTTCAAGGAGCTCCATAATTGAGTTGAGAACATTCTACAAGTGATTTCATGCGTAGAAGCCTCGTGGTTTGGAAGATATGAGTTAAACAATGAACATATATCTTTACTTCTTTCCATGATATCTTCAAGATTAATTGATCGTTGCTTCCACTTAGTAAATCCTACCTTTTCCAAGTTAGCTTCTGGCTTGAAAATTGGTCTTATATTGTCGAATGGGTCGGGAAAGAATGGCTGAAGGTTGATCATTTCTGTCATTAGATCGTGGTTCCAACCTTAGGTCATTTCCAGATGCACGGGGGTCGATTCTGTACACGGCTCGGTCAGTGTACATGTCTTGGTCAATGTACATATCTCGATCAGTGTACATGTCTCGGTCAGTGTACACGGCTTGGTCAGTGTACATGGCTTGGTCAGATGGGTGAACCTTGGTTTGGTTGAGCTGGTTGACAATATCACCATCTTGGGCCGTGTCCATGATCCAAGCAGGTCTTGTGCTCGAACCGGGGCATTCCGAGTCCGGGTTACCATATGGCAACCTAGACCCACACAGTCTGGGTCGCCATATGGAGACCTAGGCTCTCCGATTCTGGGTCGGCATATGGCAACCTGACCTTTCAAAGTCTGATCCTCCATATGTCGAGATGCGTCTCTTCTATGCGTTCCTCTTCGAGTCGCGTCAAAATGCTTTTTGTTTCGTCTCAATCAAAGTTTTCGTTGAGATTTTACGATTAAAACAAGTAAGAGTCGCCAAACAAACCCCGGGTCGCCAAATACAGCTCCCAGGTCGCCATATGGCGAGTGAGACCATACCCCTTGGCTTCTCTCTCGAAACTCGACGGAATGATCTTTGTTTCGTCTCAGTCGGAGTTACCGTTGGAATTTTACAATAAAAACCACGAAGACTCATTTTCCTGAGTGAAGTTCATGGTTATCGTATAAACGGAAACAGTTAACTTAACATCACAGTTGTCTAAACTATACGAGAAGTGTGAACTTGACTATTCAAAGCGACGTCGTGTCATTAAAACTTTATTTCAAAGAAATCGTAAAAAAGTTTGAGTCAAAATACGGCCCAAAGATGCCTAGAACGTGGCTAAAGACCCACTTGCAATTTCATATGAAATTGAGCTCAACAATATTATGACGGTGCATCATTACTCGCAGAAGAAGATAAGTCTCGCAAAATAGGAAGATAAATGTCAAGTTTCCAGGATAATAATGAAAATCGAGATACAAAGGAATGTTTCCGCAAAGCGATAAACTCGAACTAGCGGCAAAAAATGAAAGCGGAACCGACCCTGAAGGCATATATAAGGGGAGCTAAAGCTAAAAGCGCAGGGATACAGAAGATTTAGACTTCGAATAACTTTGTTAGCTTAGAAGAACTTAGAATATAGGCGGCTGCATACTCGAAACTTTAGTTAGATTCTTCTCCATCTATGTTCTGAGATTCTCTTTAGCTAGATTCTACTTGTTTTGTTCTTTGGAAAATCCTGTAGCTTTGTTCTTATCAATCAATAAAATGCCTCTGTGCCACTTACTATCGATATTCTGTTATCTCTTTCTTCTTCATTTTCGTGTATTACGCAGATAATTCGGGACCTCTGGGAAAGTCGGGTTCTCTTGTCTTTTCCTTAATTTATGGAAATTGAAAGTGTGGATTCGGTTCCCACAGTTTGGCGCCATAAGGACCGGGGGGGGGGGATGGATTCTCTAACTCAAAAATCACTGAACGACTTAGAAACGATATGCCTAGCTAAAGAGGCGGCGATGTATTCTCCTTAAAGGAGAGGGCAATGACCGACTCGGTCAAACCTCTCAACGATCTCCTTGTTATCGAGTTGACAGTCTAGAATATTGATCTTGCGAGGATATTGGTTGACACGAGAAGCTCGGCTGATATCATCTTCAAAAACACCCTCGAGAGAATGGAAATCAATCCATCCGAAATCGTGAAAGACCCGAACCTGATAGTAGGACTCTCGTGGGAGGCTACCATGACTCTCGGCACAATCAACCTCTCGGTTAGAGCCGACAACATAAAAAAAATCATGGAGTTCCTGGTCATTGATCGACATACATCGTACAACGAGATCGTAGGAACTCCATGGCTGAATTCAATGCAGGCTGTCCCATCAACATACCACATGTGTCTCAAATTCCCAACGCTTCGCGGAATCGAGACAATATGGGGGAATTGAAAAATCTCGCAAGTCTGTTTCACCGCGGAACTAAAACGAAAGGGCTTGTCATCATAGACTCCTTGTAACAAGAAAAGGAAGTCGTCTGTTGATGACAATGCTTTAGGACCAAACGAAACAGAAGTATTTTGGGAGTCACGAGTAGCCGAATAACTCGAGGGAAAACACGAACCAAACTGCGAACCTGTGGTCTTAGTGTGCGTCGACGAAGCATTCCCAGACTGGTGAGTTGAGATCGGTGCTAATCTTCACAAGTCCTTAAAAATGGAGCTTATCGCCTGTCTAAAAAAGAAATTAAACACGTTCGCATGGGATGCGGAAGACATGCCAGGGATTGACATCAACATCACATGTCACAAACTTAACGACGATCCAACTTTCAAACGGGTCAAACAGAAAAGACGAAAGTTGGGTCCTGAACGGGCCTTCGTAGTTAACGACGTCGAAAAACTCCTCAAAGTTATATCCATAACAGAGGTAAGGTATCCTGACTTGCTCGCTAACCCAATCGTCGTTAAAAACAAAAACAACAAATGGTGAGTCTGCGGCGATTTTACCAATCTCAACAAAGCGTGTCCAAAGGATAGTTTCCCACTGCCTGACATCGATAGACTGGTCGAAGCAACGGTAGGAAACAAACAATTGTCATTTATGGATGCTTTCTCTGGGTACAATCAGATCATGATGAACCCCGATGATCAGGATAAAACTGCGTTCATAACCGACCGTGGGACTTACTGTTACAGAGTAATGCCATTCGGCCTTAAGAATGCTGGTGCAACTTATCAGCGGCTAGTTAACCGAATGTTCTCCGAACAACTAGGAAAAACTATCAAAGCATACATCGACAACATGCTCGTAAAATCTCTCGAGGAGCAAGACCATGTCAACCATCTCCAAGAATGCTTCGAGAGGTTAAACCCACATAACATGAAACTTAAACCTGCAAAGTGCAAGTTCGCGGTAGCATCGGGAGAATTTTTGGGATACCTTGTAACCTTTTGGGGAATCGAGGCTAAACCAAAACAGATCACCGCACTGATTGAGATGGCATCTCCAAGAACCAAGCGAGAGGTGCAGAGGTTAATGGGTAGAGTCGCGGCACTCTATCATTTTATCTCACGATCAACGGATAAATGCTTACCCTTGAAAGGGAATAAAAAGTTCGAATGGACCAAGGAGTGCGGAGTCCTCATCTGAGAAGAGCGAGGCGAACAAAATCACATCTTCTACGTATGTAAAATCCCACTGTATGCAGAGACACGCTACCCGCTAATGGAAAAACTAGCTCTCGCGGTCGTAATGTCAGCTCGAAAACTGAGGCCTTATTTCCAGTCTCATACGGTCGTGGTACTCACATCATTTCCGCTGCAGACAATCTTGCATAGCCCCAGTCAGTCTGGAAGGTTAGCAAAGTGGGAAGTCGACCTAAGCGAACACGATATCGAGTATCGAGCGAAAGCTTGCGCAAAATCGCAAGTGCTCGCTGACTTCTTGGTAAAGCTTCCCACAGGTTGCACAACAAACCAAGAGCCAGACTCGACCTGGATGCTCCACGTCGATGGATCTTCATCCAAACAGGGCTCCGGGGTCGGAATCGGACTAACTTCACCAACAGGGGAAGTACTGGAACAATCATTTCGACTGATTTTTCAGTCTTCCAATAACGAAGCCGAGTACAAAGCTCTCATTGCTGGCCTACGACTGGCTTGCGGCCTGAAAATAAGCAACATCTATGCGTACTGCGACTCGCAGCTGATAGCAAATCAGTACAGCGGAGAATACGAGGCAATAGATGAAAGAATGGACGCCTACTTGAAGGTTGTCCAGAACTTAACCCAAAGCTTTGATCAATTTGTTCAGACACAAATCCATCGTGCGGAAAACGCCCAGGTAGATGCCCTGGCTGTGCTTGTGTCCAGCTCGGATCCATGTCTAAGTTGGGTAATCCCCATGGAATTCATAGAGCATCCTAGCATCGGATAGCCCATCGTCATAAACTTGATCGATTCCCCCGACGGCGAGGTCGAAGTCTATATCCAGGCCACACGAGACTACGAGCAATCGAGTACGGATTCGACAAACCTTGGACAGAGACAATCCTTGCGTACATCGCCGACGGGAAACTCCCAACAAACAAGTGGGCAGCCCAAAAGGTTAAAACCCAATTCGCACGATACGTCTTGGTAGACGGAGAACTCTACAAGTGGAGACTTTCTGGACCGCTCATGACCTACGTAGAAGGAAGTAAAGCATGAAGGATAATGGAAGAGGTCCACTTTGGATCTTGCGGAAATCACTCTAGTGGAAGGTCCCTCGCAGTCAAAATCAAAAGCCACGGACACTACTGGCCAACAATGAACAAAGACTGCGAGAACTTTGCGCGAAAATGCGAAAAGTGCCAGAGGCACGCCCCTACTATCCATCAACCAGCAGAGGTTCTCTCATCGATCTCGGCACCGTATCCATTCATGCCATGGTCGATGGACATAGTCGGTCCTATGCATAGGTGAAAGCAAAAACGCTTCCTGGTGGTCTTAACGGATTTTTTTCTCCAAATGGGTCGAAGCAGACTCCTACGCAAGCATTAAAGACGCCCAAGTCGAAAGCTTCGTATGGAGAAACATCCTCTGCATGCTTGGGGTCCCGTACGAAATCGTAATAGACAATGGATCTCAGTTTATTTCGCCCAGATTCGAGGCCTTCTGTGAAAAGTGGAAGATACTACTGGCCAAATAAACCCCTAGATACCCGCAATGCAACGGCCAAGCCGAAACTACTAATAAGACCATCCTTGATGGACTTAAAAAAACGTTTGGATGCCAAAAAGGGTAGGTGGGCCGAAGAACTCAAAGGAGTCTTATGGTCTCACTGCACAACTCCGAGACGCGCAACGGGGGAAACTCCATTCACCCTTGTATACGGAGCAGAATGTATGATCCCAGCGGAAGTTGAATTTCCCGGAGTACACAGAAGATTGCTTCCAGAAAGAGAGGATTCAAACAATCTAATATTGCTCGACGAGCTCGATTTAATCAACGGATGTTGGGACCAGGTCCTCATAGGAATTCAAAACTATCAGCAGGCGGACGCAAAGTACTACAACTCCAATGTACGCGGCCGTAGATTCAAAGAAGGTGACTTAGTCCTACGAAAAGTTTTTCTATACACCGCCGAGCGAAACACAGGGAAACCCATAGCAAACATGGAAGGACCATACAAAGTCACAAAAGTAGTGCGACCTGGCGCTTACGAAATCGCAAACATGCAGGACGTCAAGGTTCCTAGAACCTGGAACGCGATGCACCTAAAAAAATATTATCTCTAAGCACTCGCTTAAAACTGAACTACGATATGGCTTGATCCCCGGCAAGGGGTACGTAGGCATTTCATCGCACGACGAGCTCAGCTGTTCCCCCTCTCTAAAAAGGGGGGGGAGTGGGTGGTACGTATACATATACTCGTATACTCCCAAAAATATTCAAAATATCTACTCGTGTACTCGATATTTTCAAAAAGTTTTTCTAAAACAAAAACGCGAGTTTTTCTCGTAAAATTCTTCTTTCATCAAAACGTCAAATCTTGTAATTTACTTCGCCCAAAAATCAATGTAAAGAACAACGGCCTTCCGCAAATAATGAAAAATCTAACCCTCGACTTGGCGAGACGTCGGCAACGCAAAAGGAACCCTTCGAACAAAACCCTTACCCCAAAAAGCAATCCACCTGCGACTATAAAACACACACACACAACACACACACACACACACATTCTCAAGCACGTGTCTTTCGCGAAAGCTTGAAAACGGTAATATCTACCAATAAGTTTGTTACTGATCACAACGAACTGGCAACATCCTAAACAGACTAAGTTATCTCGCAAGAATAGCTCTCATACATCCGACACAAGGATAATAGCGCTATAAAAGAAATCCAGAATTTTTGGTCAGCACTTTCTGGAGACTTAAAAATTGTCGTCGAAGAGATGCTCAATTCCGACCATACAAGTCGTATAAGCCGAGAACATATCGCGGACTTTAAAGCGGTACAAATCAGGTTTAAATCGCAACACGCAAAACGAAAGCCAATTAGTCATCGCACAGCCGTGACCGAGAGTAAACCTAAGTCTTGCCCTAAACCCATCATACTGGTCTCTAACGTCTTAAGGCATGAATATCGAAAGATACGAGATCCTGAAAGCATGCCTCTTCGTTCACATCTAAATGCTCGCGAAATTTTTTCACACATCTCGAACGAGAAACGAATAAAGCGATCTACAAAGAATATTTAGGTTATTCGATGACAACTCATAATTTTCCCTCTACACCCAACAGCTCGACACAGTCTTAAAATCTCAAATCCTTCCGATAAAAAGAGATGCTGGATGGTGCATGAGCTAAGAAGAGCTGGAAGTGTATCCTTAATCATTGAAGACTTCTCTATGGTAACTTGGTCAATGGGGATGGTTGGTTGAATGACTAAGTACCAAAGGGAAGGGTTCATGTATATGCAAGGAGGTGGGAATGAGCTCAAGGCAGCTGGTCGAATTGTATAAGAGCTGGAAAAGGTACATGGAAACTGGAGACAGTTCGGTGTTAGCTCAGCTCAAGTGTACCAGCTAGATGAGCTGTATGTACTAGCTCATCCAGCTGAGCACAACTCAGTCCTTGCTCAGCTCAACTGTATCAGCTCGTTTAGCTAGATGTACTATCTCCGTTAACTGGAACAGTTGGACCGATGAACTACTAAGCTCTGTGGAGGTGGCAAAGGTATGAATTATCATATACATGGATAGATTAGTATCTGGTTAGGATGCTGGTAGAATGGTTTAGGGGAATAGAACCTCGGATCAGTGTGACAGGAACTGTCCAAGGATTGTTCTATAAGATGAATGGTAGTTAAGTGAACTGACCATGTCTTAGACAATTAAACCGGACGAGTACTTGATTGGATTAGAACAAGGTTAGATAAGAATATTCCGCTGCGTGTAAACATAAATGACCTAAGCTAGGAAATGACTAAGATGGTCTTTAGCTAAGAAATAAGATAGCCCATGCCTTTAGGCAAAATTATAATCAAGGGCAAAAAATCTAGAGGTTGGGTCAGTGTATGGACTGAGCGACGTGATGCTTCGACCGCAGCCTAGTCGGCCGGGTTTGGGTGTTACAGCCTTGAGCAGTGAGCTCGCCGTCTACCCAAGGTCTCTCTCGAGCTCGCCGATCCGAGTCTCAAACTGGGACACCTCAACAGAATGGGCATCTTCAATAACCATTAACTTCTTCTTAAACGACGATGACTCTTCTCGGCACTACGCTAACTCCCTCGTAAGACGCTCAAACTCTGACCCACATTCATTGATCATCCCATCGATCAAAGATACGAACTGCATAAAACATATAGAGGGTTAAGGAAGGGTACAACATGCTAATAGGAAAGATCTACGAAACAAACACTGGCACGACACAGTGGCATCCCACTCGAGCTGGATCCTCCCTGCGGTGCAGAATCGCCTTCTCCGCCTTTAGGGCATATTTTCCTCTTAGTCGCCTCGCCGTCAGGAGGATTTATTTTTGATTTTTCGGAGGGACGATAGGAGCAGTTAGGAGCAGGCAGCCCCAAAATGATTTCATGCTTGGCCAAAGGAGCGGGAATCAATTCTGGAGCCTGCTCCCTATTCTCAACATGAACAGGCGCCATGGATGAGCCTGTAGGCTGAACCAAATTCTCCGACAATGGTGCGACCGCAGTTTCGATTGGGCCTGGAGCCACCGGAAGTTGAGCGGAAAACTGGCCAATCTCCTTCTCAACGCTACGCCGGGCAAGCTTATCTTAGAAGGATAAGAATCCAGCTACGTAGGCTGACACAGTACCAGGAGGAGTCGATTTCAAAGGACTCGCAGAAAGAGTGGAATCACTTATCTCGACCTCGGAATTTTTCTTGTTACCTTGGGAAGAAGTCATCTTTCTTACGAATTTTTAGAGAGAAGGTAGGGGAAGCTTAAAGGAATAGGAAGGTTGTGAAGGAAATGAGGAATGAGAGTTCCCTATTATTAGAAACGTAAGAGGAGTAATCTCTGCAATAAAGTAGCCTAAAAAAAAGAGTTCCCGGAAAAGTACTCTTAGTCATGATTCCGATTAAAACACACTGCTCGCCTGCAAAAATCATCTCCGAGACTTTGCAGGCTGGGGGGCTAACTGTTGGGGTCAAAAACAGTTATCTCGAAATCACGACTAATAATACTACTTCTAGAAGTAACATTGTATTTCAGAAAAACAAACAATAGCACCTCGAACCTAGGTCATCATATGGCGACCTCGAATGTACAAACCCAGGTCACCATATGGTGACCTCACCTTTTACGAATTGGGTCGCCATATGGTGACCCGCACACACAAAACACGGGTCACTATATGGTGACCTGTACTTGCAAAGCACGGGTCGCCATACACCTTCAACGTACGGGTTGCCATATGGCAACCTGCGCACCAAGGCTATAGGTCGCCATATGGCGATCTGAACCCGTACAACCTGGGTAACCATATGGCGACTTAGGCTCTCCAATTTTGGGTCGCAAAATGCGACCTAGGCTCTCCGAGTCCGGGTCGCCATATGGTGACCTAGGCTCTCCAAGTCTGGGTTGCCATATGGCGACCTAGGCGCTCCGAGTTTGGGTCGCCATATGGCGACCTATACCCTCACAATCTAAGTCGCCATATGGAAACCTAGGCGCTCCGAGTCCGGGTCGCCATATGGAAACCTAGACCCACACAATCTGGGTCGCCATATGGCGACCTAGGCTCTCCGAGTCCGCGTTGCCATATGACGACCTAGGCGCTCAAAGTCCAGGTCGCCAAATGGCGACCTAGACCCACACAGTCTGGGTTGCCATATGGCGACCTAGGCTCTCCGATTCCGGGTCGCCTTATGGCGACCTGACCATTCAAATTATTGGTCGCCATATGTCGAGCTGCGTGTCTTCTTTGCGTTCCTCTTCGAGTCACGATCAAAATGTTTTCCGTTTCGTCTCAATTGGAGTTTCCATTGAGATTTTACGACTAAGATAAGTAAGAGTCGCCAAACGAACCCCGGGTCTCCAAATACAGCTCCCAGGTCGCCATATGGAGAGTGAGACCATACCCCTTGGCTTCTCTCTAGAAACTCGATCGAAATTCTCTTTGTTTCGTCTCAATCGGAGTTACTATTGGAATTTATGATAAAAACCACAAAGACTCATTTTCCTGTGTGAAGTTCATGGTTATCGTATAAACGGCAACCGTTAACTCAACACCACTATTGTCTAAACTATACGAGATGTGTGAACTTCACTAGTCAAAGCGACGTCGTATCATTAAAACGTTCTTTCAAAGAAATCGTAAAAACGTTTGAGTCAAAATACGGCCCAAAGAGGCTTAGAACGCTGCTAAAGAACCACTTGCCATTTCATACGAAATTGAGTCCAACAATGTTATGACAGTGCATATTTACTCACAGAAGAAGATAAGTCTCGCAAAACCAGAAGATAAATGTCAAGTTTCCAAGATAGTAATGAAAATCGAGATAAAAAGGAATGTTTCCGCAAAACGATAAACTTGACCTAGGGAAAAAAGGAAAGAGGAACCGACCCAGAATGCATATATAAGGGGAGCTAAATCTAAAAGCCCAGGGATCCAGAAGATTTAGACCTAGAATAACTCTGCTTGCTTAGAAGAACTTAGAATATAGGCGGCCGCATACTCGAAACTTTAGTTAGATTCTTCTCCATCTCTGTTCTGAGATTCTTTTTGTTAGCTAGATTCTACTTGTTTTGTTCTTCGGAAAATCCTGTAGCTTTTTTCTTATCAATCAATAAAACGCCTCTGTGCCACTTACTATCGATTTTCTGTCATCTCTCTCTTCTTCGTTTTTGTGTATTACGCAGATAATCCGGGACCTCTGGGAAAGTCGGGTTCTCTTGGCTTTTCCTTAAGTTATGGAAATTGACAGTTTGGATTTTGGTTCCCACAGACACTTTGTAGCAGACCGAGTTAGAGAGGCTAGACTTTAAACTCTGATGTCTGAGTCCGAACGTTTGAGAATGAAAGATTTTGAAACTATCGATACGTTCGCTGGAAAAAAATCGGAGATGGCTTTAAGAGCCGCAACCTTAGGTGAAACAACTGAAGAATAAAGGATGGTGAAGAAATTTCTTCAAATTTTTCTTAGAGCCAAGTATATACAAATCATAGCATCACTTGAGCAAGTCCTTGACTTGAACAATACCGGTTTCAAGGAAATAGTAGGACGGCTCAAAGCTTATGAGGAGCGTATACACGACGAATTGAGCCAAGAAAAGACTCAATGGAATCTGTTGTTTTCTAAAACAGAATCACACGGTGAAAGAACCAGATACGAGAACTCCAGAGGACAAGGTAGAGGTCGCGGAAGTAGTTTTCGAGGTAGAGGCCGTGGAAGATTCAACTAACAAGATCGGAACAAGGTAATGAAAGACAGACCCGATATTGTGTATTATCGCTGTGACAAATCAGGACACTTCGCGTCTGTTTGTCCCGATAGAAGACAGAGACTCCAAGAGCTAAACAAAACAGAAACAGAGGAAGCAGATGCAGCCATATATATGCATGAGATTGTCTTTCTCAACGAAGAAAATATAATGCCAAAGAAGTACGAGATGGATAAAGCTGAAGATGGAATTTGGTACTTAGAAAACGATGTTAGCAATCATATGACCGAAGTGAAATCATTCTTCTTAGAGTGGAATGAAAACATAAAAGGTAAAGTAAAGTTTTGAGATGGATCTTGTGTGGACATCGATGGAAAATAATCAATTATTTTCAAGGCAAAAATTGGAGAAAAAAGCTATTAACTGATTTCTACTATATTCCCGGGTTAAAAAGCAACATCCTATGTCTAGGACAAGCTACCGAGTACGGTTGTGATGTTAGAACGAGATTCGACTATCTAACGTTACATGACCCAAGCGGAAGACTGTTGGTAAAGGTTATGAGATATCCTAATAGACTCTACAAGATCAATCTCAAGATTTGAAAACCAATTTGCCTTTATTCGAAGATAGAAGATGAAACATGGAAGTGGAATGCAAGACTTGGTCATATAACCTTCAAGACGATCAAAACAATGGCAACACAAGAGATGGTACACGGTTTACCAAACATAGAGCTCGAGAAGGAGCTATGCGAGTCATGTTTGGTTGGTAAACATGTACGTAAGGCCTTCCCAAAAGCTACTCAGTTTTGTTCTTCACATGCATTGGAGCTATTTCATGCAGACATGTGCGGACCAATAACACCTGCTACACCTTCACAAAAAAAGTATATCTTTGTGATCATTGATGACTACACAAGGTATATGTGGACGGTTCTCTTAAAAGAGAAAGGTGAAGCATTTGAAAATTTCAAGGAATTCAAGGCGCTTGTAGAAAAGGAGCTTGGGAAGATGATTGTGACCTTACGAATATACAGAGGAGGATAATTCACTTCATTAGAATTCCAAAGCTACTGTGATCAGAATGGAATTTAAGCAACATCTTACGGCTCCTTACACCCCGCAACAGAATGGTGTAGTAGAAAGAAGAAATCGCACATTAATGGAGATGACTAGGAGTATTCTTAAAGCAATGAAGGTGCCAAATTTTATGTGGGGAGAAGCAATTTGACATTCAACGTATGTGATCAACCGTGTTCCTACAAGAGCATTGAAGAATCAAACACCTTATGAATGCTTAAAGAACAAGAAACCTAATATCAGTCATCTCAGGGTCTTTGAATGTCTTGCTCACGCCAAGGTCGAATCAGAACATCTAAAGAAACTTGATGATCTCTCTCAAGCACTGGTGAATCTCGGAATTGAACCAGGAACAAAAGCATACAGGCTTTACAACCCCACAACTAGAAGAGTCATTATAAGCCGAGATGTAATCTTCAATGAGAATGCTAGTTGGAACTGGAAGGGAAACGATGGAGGAAATCTGGTATGTTTCAGATGACGTGGGGAGAGGTTATAGATGAGGGTACTGTACCTTATAATGCAGGAAATATTCAAGACAAAGACAATATTTCTGATCCTTTCCAACCAGAAAATGAGGTAGAACAAGACGAAGAAGAAACTGAAAAAGCTGAATCTGTTCAACCTCAAATAAGACGATCAGACAAAATAATAAGACGTTCAGACTATCTAGACGACTATGTTCTTCTAGCTGATGTAGAGTGTGAGCTTTTACTTTCATCTTATCGAAGAACCTATGTCGTATGAAGAAGCAAAGACACTGTTTAATGGACAGTGGCGTGTGTTGATGAGATTGATTCAATCAACAAAACCAATACTTGGACCTTAGTTGATAAACCATCAGGAGTAAAGGTGATTGGTCTCAAGTGGGTGCTTAAAATCAAAAGAAACACAGATGGCTCCATTAACAAGTTTAAAGCTAGACTAGTCGCAAAAGGGTATGTGCAAAAGGCTGGAACCGACTTCGACGATGCATTCACACCAGTAGCACGGATTGAAAAAATTAGGCTACTTGTGGGTTTGGCTGCTTCACATGGCTGGGAGATCCATCATTTCGATGTCAAAACAGTTTTCTTACTGAAGACGTATATGTGTCTCAACCCGAAGGATTTGAAAAGAAGGGAGAAGAACAAAAGGTTTTCAAACTTTCTAAGGCACTATACAGCTTGTGTCAAGTTCCTCGCGCATCGAACACTAAGATAGATCAGATTTCGAAATGTATTAACTTTATGAAATTTTCTAAAGAGAGTTCTGTGTATCGCAAGAAATAAGGAGACAATCTTCTTATTATGGCCGTGTATGTTGACGATCTCTTACTGGTAATACATTGAAGATCATCAAAGAACTCAAACAGTGAATGTCTTCAAAGTTCGAGATGTCAGACCTTGGGAAGCTTACCTATTATCTTAGCATCAAAGTGGAAAAAACTAACGAGGGGATAACGATCAAACATGAAGTTTATGCTCGATGGATTCTGAAGGATGCTGGCTTAGATACTTGCAATCCCATTCATGTACCAATGGAGTTTGGTTTGAAGTTATCCAAGGCTTAAGAAGAAGAACCCGAAGTTGATCCTACAATGTATCAAAGAATAATCGGCTGTCTAAGATATCTTATTCATATGAGACCAGACCTTTCTTTCTCAGTTGGATTAACCAGCAGGTACATGCAGAATCCAAGGGAATCACACGATGTGGTTGTAAAGAGAATATACAATATCTTTGAGGAACACTTTCTTACGGCATAACATACAAACGAGATGGATCAAAGACTATCATTGCTACAGTGACAGTAGTCACAATGTTGATCCAGACGATGGAAGAACAAAAAATGGGAACGTGTTTTACTTTGGAAGCTCGCTAATTAATGACATGGTGTTCTCAGAAGCAAAACATAGTCGCCTTATCTTCATGTGAAGCCGAGTTTATGGCTGCAACCGAAGCTTCGAAACAAGAGATTTGGCTTCAAAATTTGTTGAGTGAAATCATGGATGAAGAATGCGTGAAGACTCTTATCTGTATAGACAAAAAGTCCGCTATTGCACTTACAAAGAATCTCGTATTCCATGATTGAAGCAACCATATTCATAAGAGGTACCATTTCATTCGAGAATGTATTGAGAGTGGTCAAATCGAGATTCAACATGTAGCTGGAGATGAGCAATGTGCAGACATACTAAGGAAGACCCTAGCAAGAATCAAGTTCACGATGATGAGAAGCTTGATCGGAGTTCAAGACCTCTCTAAAGCTAACTTGAATCTTAAGGGGGTGAATGTTGGGTAAAATTCAAAGATAGCTTGGTGCCTAAATTTCAATAAAACAAGTAGGTTTAGGAAAATAGGCATATTAAAATTCTTCATAGTATAAGGAGTTATCTAATTACTATAGGAAATAAGAGATATCTATTGCTATATATATTGATGTCGAGTTGTGACATTCAATATAGATCAAGGTGATTAGTTTTGAGCTATTTTCTAAGCATCAATAAAGAGAGTTATTCTTAAACCCGAGTTTTGTTGTGTTCAACTAAGATACGAGCTTGCACACAATCATGGATTTGGTTAGTTTAGGGATCCCTTGCCCCTCTTGTTAAGGCTGTGAGAGTGTTGTTTCTATTTATCGATTCAGCAGCTTGATTTGGTCAATGTAAGTAAATTTCCAGTGTCTCCTTTAGTTGTTTGGTTCTTCTGAATCTTGAAGATCTGCCATTCGTCTAAGATTTTGAAACGGTCAAAATGAGTTATCAAAGGAGTCAATTTAGAGGAACGATAAATGATTCATTGTAAGAAATTGGGTTCATGGTAGCAGAATATAGTAGCGTTTAAGTGTGTTATGCTATAGATTACCTTTTAGTAGTGTTTCTACTTTTGTAAATGCTACTAATAAGTTGTCTTTTAAACGAGATTGTCACACTTAGTTGTTCGTCGCACCTATTCCCAAAAAACGATACCTATGTTTATGGCGAGAAACTAAAATATTCTCCGGTCGACACCTAGCGAAATTTTCATCTCCCTCCACCAATATTTTCACTCTCCCTCGAGGTTTCTCCACACATTTCCAGTCTCCTCCGGAAAACCAAAAAAAGATGGATTCTTTCAACTAAACCCTAGATGTTCGTCCACAACACCTTCTCCAGTTCGAGATCCACTCACCTTCTCCGGTTCTCCACAGTATCCGAGCTTTATCTCCGCCAAACCCTAATTCCTTTCGCCGCATATACGAAACCCATCCTTTTTTTTTGTTGACTCTAACCTTCTCTTGTTCCAGACGAAGTCACCTTCTCCAGTTCTAGTCCCACCACCGTCTCAGAGCTTTTATCTCCGCCAAATCCTAATTCCCTTCTCTGCAATTACAAAATCAACACGTCTCTGAACCCTAATCCGAGTTGCCTGTGTTCCAATTCCATGTTTACTGTGTTTCGAATGTTCACCTGGTTCAGTTTACCTAAAGAAGGTAATAAAGCAAAGCCTTTTTACTAGTTTCTTTGAATTCTCTCTGTTGATTTGTTTCTATTTGTATTTATTCTCGTATCTATTATCCTTTCAGCTTCTGATAAGATTATTAATGTTTAAAGGATTGCTTTTTAACTTAGATTGGTGTATATGATTTTCTTAGGTACTTGTACCGTATGAGTATGAGGAAGCAGATGAAGATGATGGAGGTGAGTTAACACAGCCAGTACTTCTTTGAGTTATGCAGAAAGATAACAAAAATCTGGGGATGCAAGGCGAAGCTGTAGGTTCATACAAAATGATGTAAGTATATCGCTTTGAGTTGAACATTATATTAAAGCAAAACATAGTAAAGTTATTTGTGTTCTGAGTTTGATGTTCCTTTTAGATTATAACCAAGATTACTTACACAGTTAACCTTTAAAAAGGATTAAGAAAACGTAAATACTAAAAGTTAATTTATAGAGTAACAAAAACACAAACTTGAGTTCCAACTACAACAATTTGAACTAAAATAGTAGACTTCTAGGATCCGCAACAAAATAAAACACAAACAAAAAAAACATAGAGAACACCAAGTTTTACAAAGCCCCCATAGCTATGTGTCTCTGAACATAAGGGTCACTGCATACTAGCAATTGCCTCAACTCTCAACCTCATGCAAACACGGATTGAACCTGAAGTCAGATAATCCATCCTCGGTCTCAAGCCATAGATCGTCATCAAAAAGACCTGTATCAGTGAGTTTATGGAACATTTTTCTTCACAAACATATTTAAAACTAAACACATAATATAATACACTAACTTATAAGCCTCCAGATTGTCCACATCTTAAGGACCACAATCACGTCTCCACGACCCTCCTGTTTTCAAACCCATCCCAGAAGGCATAATCATGATCACCAGTTACCACACATTTTATATGACTCTCACTATTATGAATAAATCAATGTGTGTCAATTACACTAATGCAAACATTTTACTGTCCCTAATGTAAAGCACCATCTTTGGCCTTGCGGTCATCGAAATGGGCTTCCGTGTTGAAGACCACTCCCTTTATATCTACAAGATAAGTGTTTTAGCTTCTCTTATTTACATCTATATTATCTGAAATACATTTTAGTAGCTGGCATTAGTACCTATGGAATACATTATGGTCTTGATGTGAGGGATATCATGGACACGCTTGAATT
Organism: Moricandia moricandioides; assembly: GCA_905132885.1. Classification (NCBI taxonomy): domain Eukaryota; kingdom Viridiplantae; phylum Streptophyta; class Magnoliopsida; order Brassicales; family Brassicaceae; genus Moricandia; species Moricandia moricandioides. The sequence goes on along the minus strand of CAJHQQ010001422.1, from coordinate 31,634 downwards.
GCATGTAATGATGATTGTTCGGAGGATCAATGATGTGGATTTTTGTATATGTGATATGCCATGGATTTTACCTATTGTACCTATAATATGTAGAGTATTTTAGAGTCTTTTATATGCATTTGGTATTATTTTAGAGTATTTACAGGTCTAGATACTCATTGGAAGCAATTTGAGCTTTGGGCTATTTTGGAGCATTTAGGATGCTCAGCCAAAAACTTAGAGTCGGATCCAGATTTGTGAGTGAACCATCGATCGACATCACACACTGTGCGTCGATCGACATCCAAGTCGACAACGAGATTGGTGAAGGCTTGAGAAATTACAAGTTTTTCCCAGAAGTTCCATCATTTGCAAGATAAGTCCCTGGCCGAAATTTAGAATATTTATTATTGTTTTCTATCTTAGATTGAACCTAAGCCTAGGAGACTAATAAAGAGTTGTCTTCTAAATTACACAAGAATTTGAGAATTAAGAGTTGAAACACCTTGCTACATCTATTGGAGAGAAAGATCTGATCATCATTAGAGATAAGATCTGATCATCATTACATAGAAGATCTTAAACTCTTTATCTTTTTAGCGAGTTTATTTTATGCAATTTATTAAGGAATTATTCATGTTATTTATTGCTATGTCTGAGTAGTTCATTGTTAGATTTAGGGTTCTCCAATGGTAATAATGTATTGCTGATTTTGTAGAACTGCTAGGGTAATCTTCTTGGTTCTTTGTTTAAGTTACTCTTAATGCTAAGACTTGATCACCTCAACCTTAGAAATTAGGGTTCTATAGCGCGAGCAAGAGTTTGGTTATAACCAATCTATCTTAAACAAACCGGTAACAAACGAGAGTTGAATTGGAAGTTTAGAGAACCCATCGAACTGCGAAATCAGTACATTTTAGAATGAGCGCCGATCGATACCACCTGATGGACATCGATCGATACTTAGTTGGGATGCGCGAGAGCGATCTCCTAAACCCTAAGGTTTGAGTTCAAGAACAGTGCTTAATAAAAACTATAGCAATCTATAAATCTGTAGTATCTCATCTTACCTAAGAATTTCCCTTAAGTCTAATCTCTTAATTAGATTTTCACAAACCAAATCAATCTTGAAATCACTTTAATTGTTATTACTATAATTCATCTAGCTGTAATTCGAAAGCAATAAGTTTATTGTGCAATCTTAGAGTCTTTGTGGATTCGATCCCTAAGTACTACAATGAACCTCTTATTTGAGAGAGTAAAAGTGGGAAATAGGGTTAATCTGAAAGTGAAATAAAACCCCACATCAAGTTTGGCGTTGTTGCCGGGGACTCTTTCTTATTGCTATTTAGATTTTGTTTAGAATATTCTCTTGATTTTACTTTATTGTCAGCTAATTTATTATTTCCCTAAATATCATGATGCAGGTACTTAAAAGAGAGAATATGGTTTCAAGATGACAAGGATCGATCGAAGGATCTCATCCGGAATCGATCGACGCTGGTCCACTACTGTCGGGCGACACCCTTCCATTGCCATCGATCGATGTCGATTAGCCGGAAGCAGGTAAGTACGACTTTACCGATTATGATAATATGAAAGTAGTCTTGATAAAACCAATGAACAATAAAAGCAGTGAAACAAGCCAACTAATTAATTATCAGGGGACTGCAATCCCCAATCAAATCACTAAATATCCAAAAAGTGAGATAAAGCATGAATTTCCAATGCTCGAATACCTAAACCACAGCATGACCTATTCCAATAGGTCCACAATTCGATTATCTGATAACCAATCAGGAAGCTCTGAGCTTGATATCGACTTCTTAATTATGGCGCGCAAACTTTTTCACATCGAGATGCTAGAAGGCATGGTGAACGACAATTTCAATCCCTGCAAACTTTTTCCTTTTCCCTAGAAGGTGACGCCAGGAGGTGGCTGAACCAGCTACCACCAGGATCCGTGACTTGTTGGGAAGATATTAGAAGCACTTTCATCAATCACTTCTTTGACGAGGAGAGATACTGGGAAGCGAGGAGAGAAATATCCACATTCATTCAAGGTAGTCGCAAATCTTTTTAAAACGCCTAGACAAGGTTCAAAAGCTACCAAATCTCGTGCCCGCACCATGGATTCTCAGAACCATAACTCATCAACACTTTCAATAGAGGACTAAACCTAGACTATCAAACCATCCATGATACAGTCAGCGAGGAGAACTTCGACACCCGAAGCCCTGCAAGTTCTAAAAGGCTGATAGAGAACATAGCTTTAGGTAGAGCTTTCGAAAAAGAGACACCGAAAAGAAGGAACCACCAATGTTCGTGGAGGAGGACCACTCGATCCGAGTTAGAAAAACTTTGGTAGCAATTGAGACCCTTTTGGACAGACATGGCTTGTCTCAACATTATTGTGAGGACGATGCTGTTTCTTTCGACTTAGAAAAACGAGTTGAGTTCTCTGATGTGATGAACCTGAATGATCAACGATTTAGGGAAAGCACTGGAAATTTCACAAGCAACTACGGCACCACTATGAACAGACACAAAAGAAATTCAAAGTCAAAAATGAATCAAGTCTTCACAGGACACCGTAGAATAGCCGCCGACCTCAATAAGAAGTTAGATCTTATATACTCAGAGATGACATAAAATTTTGAAACTCTAAGCGAACACATTAAGAGGATCGACAACCAAGTGGCAAGTAACTCTATGTCCATCAGGAGAGAGGACTGATTTTACTAGGTAAAACAGACTCTAACCCTAGGAGCCATTGCCATATCGTAGCTTTACGAAGCGGTAGACAATTCACCCATGGCGTTAAGGAGAGCATCACCATCGATGAATTCAATAAAATCACAACATATAAAAAATAAAAATCGCACCCCATCCCGCTCGAAATTGAAGAGGAAAGATCCCTAAATCCCTCCTAAAACTAAAGTATTAGACCAAACTGATGACCTTGAAGAATTAATTATTGAACCTAAGGGAAAGAACACACACGTAGGAGACAGTGATCGACACTCCTTACCAAGTATCAAACGACACTCCAAACTTATAATCGATCAACACTCTAAAGCAAGAATCAATCGAACACTCTGACCCATAAACCGGTTAGGACAAAGGTCTATCAATCGAAACCCTCATTTCCTCCAAAAACACTAAGAAGAAGAAGAAAAAGCTATAAAAAGCATTATGCAAGAAAACGTTTGACAAAGTAAACACTGAGATGCCACTAAGCGATGACCTTCACATCTGATCTTCCATTAAGCAGTACGTGAAAGATGCGGTATCACGAGGATTCCATGAATCAGAACACTGTGTGATGATGGTATCTAAAGAAGTGAGCGAAATTATTCAAGGAAAAACTCCAGTCAAACTCCCTGACCTTGGTAATTTCGTTCTACACTGCACTATTAGCGATGAGAGATTTCAAAGATTCCTCTCCGATTTAGGTTGACATTACAACCTGATCCCTTATTTCATTGTAGTCACTCTCGGGCTAACACAGTTTTAACCTACCAAGGTCATTCTCATTTTAGCTGATAGATCCACTAAAATTCCGGAAGGTGTACTTGAAGACGTGCCCGTACGCATTCATAATTGTTTTATACCTTCAGATTTCATAGTGCTTAAATATGAGCGAGAACCTCGGAACCCAATTATCTTATGAAGACCTTTCCTGGCCACTGCCCGGGCGATCATTGATGTCAAAGAAGGATGTATATGCCTCAAAATCGGGAAGATACCGATGATCCTTGACATGGAAAAGATAATAAAACAACCTTTGATCGACGGTCAAACCTACCGTATCGATTACCTTTCCGACCTAGTAGAAGAATCATTCATAGATATGTGCTCAAACGATCCTCTAGAGAAAGCAATCACATCTCTGGAGGGCGACATCTCTGCGTTAGAAAATCGCACTGGAGAGTATACAAGGTCAATGGATGCTACAAAAGAAATTTTTAATGTCGATCTTGACGAACTCGATCTATCAACCCCCGTCGATCGACATCCCGATATTACCATCAATTGACTACATACTGTGAATGAGACTGGAGCAAGGAAAAAACACCTAATATAGAGCTTAAACCACTTCCAGCCGGTCATCATAAATGCAAACTTGAGTAGCATAGAGCAAGCACTGTTGCTGAATAAACTTCGGAAGCACCGCAAGGCTCTCGGATATTCGTTAGATGACATCCCAAGAATCTCTCCCGATTTAAGCATGCATAGGATACACCTTGATGATGAATCAAAATCATCCATCGAGCATCAGAGGAGATTGAACCCCAACCTGAAGGAAGTAGTTAAAACGGAAATCATAAAACTTCTAGAAGCAAGCATTATTTATCCGATCTCAGGCAGCAACTAGGTCAGTCCGATTCATGTTGTCCCAAAGAAAGGAGGAATCACCGTGGTAAAGAATGACAAAGATAAATTGATCCATACTAGAACTGTCACCAGACACAATATGTTTATTGATTACAAAAAACTAAATGCTGCCACACAAAAAGATTATTTCCCTTTACCCTCTATTGATCAGATGTTAGAAAAGCTTGCAAGCCACGAATGCTACTGTTTTCTCTACGGCTATTCAGGATTCTTCCAGATTCCCATACAACCGGACGATCAAAAAGACCACCTTTACTTGTCCCTATGGAACATTCGTATATCGCAGAATGCTATTCGGACTCTGTAACGCCCGTGCGACTTTCCAAAGATGCATGATGTCGATATTCACCGATATGATAGAGGACTTCATCGAGTTTTTCATGGATGAATTCTCGGTATATGGTCCAAACTTCAAAACATGTCTCGATAACTTGGGTAAACTACTAGCTAGATGCGAAGAGAATTATCTGGTGTTGAAGTGGGATAATGCCATTTTATGGTTAACAACGGAATTGTCTTGTGACACAAGGTCTCATCAGCCGAAATTGAAGTAGACAAGGAAAAAATTGAAGTAATGACTGGACTTCCACCACCCACTAATGTCAAAGACGTTAGAATTTTCTAGGACATGTTGAATTCTATAGGCGATTCATAAAATATTTTAGCAAAATTGCTAGACCCCTTACTGCGGTCCTGTGCAAAGAGGTGGAATTTGATTACACCTGAATGTCTCGACGCTTTTAAAGAAAATCAGCGCTCATATCTGCTCCTATTGTCCAAGCACCAGATTGTGATCTACCATTCGAAATGATATGTGACACCAACGATTTAGCTGTGGGCGCAGTACTTGGGTAAAAGAATGATAAAAAGTTGCATGCTATATACTACACCAGTAGAACTCTAGACGATGCACAATGCAATTATGCGACAACATAAAAAGAGTTATTGGTTGTGGTATTCGCCTTCAAAAAATTCCGATCCTATCTAGTCAGTTCAAAAGTAGAAGTTCACACCGACCACGCGACATTGAAATACTTAATGAACAAAAAGGACGCTAAGCCGAGATTTTTACGATTGATTCTACTTCTCCAAGAATTCGACATATAAGTCAAAGATAAGAAAGGAGTAGAAAACAGAGTCGCATATCATTTGTCATGAATAAGAATTGATGATGACATCCCTATATATGATTTCTTACCTACAGAAAATGTCTACTTAACAGAATCAACTTTCGTTGGTAGAGTCAGTTTGGTGCATGAAGTGGAACCGATCGACAACATGATAAGCCCATCGAACGACTATAGCTGTAAAGCATCGATCGATGTTGCCCATACAATGTCGATCAAAAATACATTTCAGAAGGAAGATGAAATAATCATCCCAATAAATATCAACGTCAATTGTAATCCTTCAATCATGAATAATTACTCTCCCGGAGGTAGAAGTTTGTTTCAGGGGGTATGTGCACTAAACACCACTGATAGACCTTGGTATTCAGATATAGTAAACTATCTTGCGGCCGAAGTAGAACCCGAACTCTTCAAAGGATATCATAAAAAGAAAAAATTGAGAGAAATCCGGAGATATTACTGGGACAAACCTTATCTTTACAAACACTGTTATGATGGCATATACCGATGACGTGTTTCTGAAAGCGAAACTCTAGAAATTTTGTGTCATTGTCACGGATCCGATTCCGCCGCACATTTCGCTAGTTTTAAGACAGTGTCAAAAATCCTACAAGCAGGCTTTTGGTGGCCAACTATGTTTTGAGATGCTCAAGCATACGTAGCTAAATGCGACCCCTGCCAAAGAAGAGGAAAATCAGTAAGAGAAACTGAATTGAACATAATTTAATACTTGAAGTTGAAGTGTTTGATTGTTGGGGCATCAATTTCATGGGCCCCTTCCCTTCTTCGCAAGGAAATAAATACATATTGGTCGTTGTAAACTATGTATCTAAATGGTTGGAAGCAATAACGACCCCAAAAAACAATGTTTTCGTAGTCGTTAAACTCTTTAAGAGTATTATCTTTCCTAGATTTGGAGTTCCGCAAATTGTAATAAGCGATGGAGGTACCGATTTCATTAAGAAAGTGTTCAAAAAACTACTTAAGAAACATGGAATTCACCATAGAGTAGCTACACCTTATCATCCTCAGACCAGTGGAAAAGTAGAAGTATCCAACCGTCATATCAAAGAAATCCTAGAAAAGAAGCTAGGATCAACCCATAAAGATTGGTCTTTCAAGTTAGATGATGCACTTTGGGCATACCGAACAGCCTTTAAAACACCATTAGGAACTACCCCATTTCACCTATTCTATGGAAAAGCATGATATCTCCCTGTAGAACTAGCGCATAAAGCAGAATGGACCATAAAAAGGATAGACTTCAATGCTAAACCCGCAACAGAAAAGATATTAATTCAACTTAATGAGCTAGAAGAAATCAACTTTGCGAATGTGATTTTTTTTTTGAATTTTATTTTTATAATTATATAAGTTTTTCAAAAAGTTTTTATTGAGTCATGATGAAGACAATGATCAAGATTTATTATTGACTAACCACACTTTATCACCATTCTTAGAAGGTTGTTTACAGAGATTACTAGAGATACCAAAGTGGATCATCTTGCCACTATATCACACTCTCTTAGAAAGTTTGAAGGAACCGAAGCTGATTTCCAACACTAATCCTGACATCATTTGCTTGCTTGGGGCTTGGTATACACTGGATCGGATTTCTTCTGCGAGTCTGTATGTACAAGTCATTGCACCTCTGGTTTCCAACTCTCTCTCTCTCTCTTCAGCATCTATTTAAAGGCTTAAAAGATTGAGATGACTTCCCGAGATGCAGAGGGGTAAGTACATTACCGATGACCCTGTTATTCTAATTCGAAAGAACGATCACACATTGTGGGAAGCAAGGGATATGTATATTACTGATGAGCCCACTATTCGCCTACAACTTTGTTATAAAGAAATCGAAAATGAGATGGCAAGATGGATTGCATCAGCATCATTGTCCATTGAGTTTGAGATCCAAAAAGATTCAGAGACAGAAGAGGGAAGAAAGTGATCATAGAAGATTTTGTGCCTAGTTTTTCAGAATCGCAGAGGTAAGAATCCATGTGTCATTTGATAGATACTCCCAAGAAAAATCTTGCACTTCTATTTTATGCAAAGAAATTAAATTAGTAGAGGGGTCAGTCAGACCAATATTTTCTAAGTTGTTGGTAAAATGGATTTGGTTGCTATACTAGGATAGGGTATATAAAGTTGCTCTGTGTTTGACGTGATAGGATGTGGTTGCAACAAAGTAAGGTGACATTTATACTTAGACAATATGTGAGTCTCTGCTTTTTAAAACCTCTTTCATTGGTTTTGTTTGCTTGAGGACAAGCAATATCTTAAGTCTGGGGGAGTTGATATGCCATGGATTATACTTATTTTACCTATAATATATAGAGTATTTTAGAGTTTTTTATATGCATTTGGTATTGTTTTAGAGTATTTTGCAGGTCTAGGTACTCATTGGAAGCAATTGGAGCTTTTGGGCTATTTTGGAGCATTTAGGATGCTCAGCCAAAAACTCAGAGTTGGATCCAGATTTGTTAGTGAACCATCGATTGACATCACACACTGTGCGTCGATCGACAGCCAAGTTGACAGCGAGATTGGTGAAGGCTTGAGAAATTACAAGTTTTACCTAGAAGTTACATCATTTGCAAGACAAATCCCTGTCGAAATTTTGACTATTTATTAGGGTTTTCAATATTAGTTTGAAACTAAGCTTAGGAGACCTAAGAAAGAGTTTTCTTCTAAGTTACAAAAGAGTTTGAGAGTTAAGAGTTGGAACACATTGCTACACCTATTGGAGAGAAAGATTTGATCATCATTACATAAAAGATCTTGAACTCTTTATCTTTTTACTTGGTTTATTCTATGCATTTTATTCAAGATTTATTCATGTTCTTTATTGCTATGCCTGAGTAGTTCATTGTTAGATTTAGGGTTATTCAATGGTAATAATGTATTGTTGATTTTGTAGAACTGTTAGAGTAATCTTCTTGATTCTTTGTTTAAGTTACTCTTAATGCTAAGTTGAACATGATCACCTTAACCTTTGAAATTAGGGTTCTATAGCACGAGTGAGATTTTGTTTATAACTTGGAATCTATAGCACGAGTGAGATTTTGTTTACAAAGTCTTTTAAAATCTGCAACATGTTTCTTGGTAGCATCCAAAAACTTGATAGGAACAGGTTTTAACCCGATTATCTAACTGCAAGTACGCAGCAGTAATACGGGATCGAATTCATAAGGATCTATGACCACACGTAGAATCCCTTAAACATTATTTGAAAAGTGATTTGGCATATGTCATTTTCACTATAAAAATGACATGACATGTTATAATTGGCTTATGGAGAAATATGACATGACAATTATATTTAATGCAAATTTATATTTTGGGTAAACTTTTTAGAATATAAAAATAACTAATACAACATCATTGAAATATCAATTATATATATATATATTTATTCTTATATAATTTAAGATAAATGAAAAATTTTATTTTAACCAAACTTTATGTGTAACTAAATTATTTTTTTTTAAAAAAATATTAGTATACAAATAAAAACCTAGAATTTTAACATAATTTTATTTTTAAACAAAATTTAAATTTAAAATTTTATTGCTGCACATTGTGCACGAAAACACCTAATAGTTGATAAGTTACTAGCTAAAGCGAATAAAGAGTTTGGTTTTCCAGTTTCTTAATTCAATAAAACAGACAACAAGTGAACAAAGGCAATTAAATTGAGTTTGTAAACAATTAAAACAATCGTTACAAATTGGAATTCTCACGGATTTCTCTTCAGTAATGAACATGCAACAAAAAGGCAGGGAAACAAGTACATTAACATCTCGAACTAAATAACAATATTAGAATTAACCTACTTCTGTAGCGCTAACACCCCATGCTCAAAATCCTAAATACTAGATTCCACTGTAACTCAGATTTTAAACAAGCGTTTGGTTCTGGTTTGATCTACTCACAAGGTGCAGTAAAATTAACTTCCTTTGGTTACAAAAACCTTACTTACCTACTGATATTTTGGGAATTCAAACAACATTTTCGGTGTAGTTAAACTCCTAGAATCAGAAGTTAGGTGACAAGAAAAGTCCCAGCCATAACCAAATTAGTAGACAAAGATCCAAAACATAAATCCCTAGTCTAACAGTTTATAGATTAATACATCGAGAAATCCCCTAATGAAAACCCCTTAACCCAACTAAGAGGCTACTCACTAATGAACAATGAACAACAACAAAATGATTCCAGAGAAATGATAATATGCTTGTATTAAAAATGAGAAAAGGTTTAGAAGATCTTCTCCAAATGTGTACAAGAAGAAGAATCCCTTGCCAGCAGTTTACAAATGATCCAAGTGTTACAAATCCCTCAAAAATCACCCTAGGGCTCTCGATCCATGGTACACAGAGTGGGACCTACATGGCAGGGATCTGCCGCTCCAGGATAGATGGAGCGGGTGCTCCATGGAAGGGATTTTCCGCTCCAGGATAGACGGAACGGGCGCTCCATGTCATAATTTGACCAATGATTCATTTTGCTCCAAAATCCTCTCCAAATACGATCTTTCCCACCAACTAACCTATAACCTCTAATTTATACTAAAGAACAACAAAAGGTGCCAAGAATACCAAAATACCTTCAAAAACAGATCATTCTTTGTTCTAAATGAGTTTTAAAGTGTTAAAAACACAACACTTAAAATCCCACATACTTGAATCTTTGCTTGTCCTCAAGTCAAGGAAGTGAAAACTAAACCAAAGTGAAAATAATTTTGAAAGCTCGAGAGTTCACTTACACTCAACAGACCTCACCTTGCGCTTTTCACTCATCACAAAAATCAGAAACCATCAAATCCTTCGCCTCAAATCCCCACCAAGACTGCGCAGACCTTTCCATACTCTAAAATCCAAACTTACAAGTCTCAGATTCATGCAATCAAATCTCTACATTCATTTAAAGTGGACGCGGCCTTTCCACCTGAGAAAACTCCATGTGTAACAGGCTAGGTGTTTGGGAGGCTGTTTTAGTGTTTAAGTGAGGCTCAAAGTGTTTACAGATATCAGCAACAGCAGAAGGATGCAAAAAATTATGCAAAATCGCTGGAGACACTGAGTATACTGATAACCACAACTTTCTAAACTACTTAAGTCTCAAATCATCAAGCCTCATCAAGTCTTAGCAATCACAAATCTCAACCCAATGTCAAATTAATGCAATCTCCTAGGTACGCAAGAGATAGACAGATAAAAAACATCATGGTACTGATTCCAATTCCCGAACACTAGTATCAACTGATTAATTACGTATTTTTATCGATTTTTCGAGTAGAATCAGTCCAGAAGTACCTAAGCAGCAATGAGAAGTGAATCTACACAATTTTGATACACATTTACTTTATCAACCAACCCTAGATACACATGACCGTGTCTAACCACCTAATCTTCCAATCCTACCTAAGTAGTCAAGCGAATCATATCTGCCCTAGTCTCTCCATGTTTTTGCACATGTATGCACATATAAAAATAATAAAGAATGCATGGAAATCAAAGAAAGGGTAAGGTGTAGGTCTGGTACCAAACTAAAGATGAGTCTAACCATTCAGGGTTAGCAGATATTAGTAGAAGGAGAGAAAGAAAATATTGAATGTGTATATGGTGTACCGTTTCCTGATGTAGAGTTCCTGATGAAAAGAAATTAAGTTCATTAGTGTTCCAAATAATAGAGTCAATTACAATCCAGCAAAACTTGAGTTTCAAAGTTTTTTTGGAGGTTGTCTGGTCATGAGGTTCTCTAGTTTGCATGCGCTAACAGTCATGCACACATGTTGATAGCATATAGATCATCATAAGGTTTGTGAAACATCCCAATAGACATACTTGACTCAATAAAACAGACTCTAAAACACACCAAATGCAAGAAACAAAGGAAACAACATCAGTAGCTTTCATCAGTAGCTTTCTCCACTAGACTTACTTCACACTGCCTCAGTGTGAAAAGAATTCCAATAGAGGGAAAGTAAACAAAAGCAAGAATGAAAATAAAGAGAAGAAAAAGACAAACAGTGGTGGTACTCTGTGGAATCAGGCACGGCGATCTTTGTACTTCTTAGAGACCCTCTCAAGAGTGTCATCATTAGAGGTTTCCACTGCCACAAGTCCAGCAGCGGTGTCATCATGTGTAACTGAGTCCTCCTCCTCATCACTGTCACCAGAAATAGCTGGGAGAGCTGTGCATGCCTTATTAATACTACAAATTCACTTCCACTTCTCCAGCAAGATTGAGTTGTTGGTATGATGGCTCTGAATGGACCATGCATTGATCTCGGTAGTGGAAGAGGTTGTTGGATGTGCTGGTGGAAGCATGTAAGGAGTGAAATCAGTATGGAAAAGAGTCTAATCGGCAGCATCATCATTCCCCTCAGTGTCCTCTGCCTCATCACGCTAGTGGAAGAAGAAACAACCACCTTTTTGTCCTTCTTGAAAGTCATAGGACGGGGGAAAACTAGCTGGTGGAAGACAGAAACTCGACGGAAGAAGTGTCGCTTAGGTTAGTCAGATCCGTATAAGGAAAAATGAAGTACAAATATGACCCTGATCGATCCTAGAAACAATAGACATAAGAGGCTGAATGAAGGATGTCACAAAGCCATGGCCCAGTGAGAAAGCCGCTAGCTATGTCAAAGGAATCTTGATACACCTTGTTTTTCTTGTCCAGTACTCTATCTTCATCAGGAAGATGGACACTGTGGTGCCTGACACTGCACGTGACAATAGCTCCTAGACCAAATATTTTCCACCATTAGATGCCTTGTAATAAGCAAGCTTCTTAGCAAGTACAGATCCTATGTTAAGGCCACAGGCAGCTGGAAACACAATGTTTACACTCTCAGGCCATAGATGCCCAACCCCAATAAACAGAAGAGCTAACTCATCGTTGGTGATTACTGCTGGAGTTGTCTTTCCAACTATGACGCTGCTGATCACTCTTACTGCATTTCGTAGCATTGGGATACAAACCTTGGTATATTTTATGTTTCTTGATATGTACGTCCCTTACGCAATGAAATTCCAGAACTTATCAGCCTGGCAGAAATCATGGATAAATGATTGACACCCTTTCAAGAACCCAAAGATGTCACAACTAAAAAAGGGGCATCGAGTAGAACGTCTTGTTTGCAATAAATAAGAACATGAATTGGTCAGCCACTAGATTATATGCGTCCGGGTACATCACTCGTGCTGATGAAAGGAACTGTCTAGTCAGATTAGTGTAGGTATCAACGTGCAGATCAAGAATATGCCCCAGACCAATCCTCTCAAATAAGGCATCTAACTCATGACTTATCCTGTGAGCAAACCGAGTCACCCAAATCTCAATTGCTTTCATCTCCTGGTAGAAAGCCTCATCATGATCATCCCAGTACTGCACAATCGGTTTGTTCGCAGGGTGATGTTTATCTGTTTACTAGAAGGACTCCTTGCTAGGCCCAGCAACCTGCGAAGATGTACTCCGTTGTGCCCTTTATTTCTTTTGTCTCCCACTCATGAACTTCAAAAATAACTCTCAGAAACCAAGAAACAAGAAGAATGACTCTTTAATTACACTTATTAAAGCAAGCTCATAAAATATGCAAATATCAAGAAGATTTCACTTCAGATAGTAGTATATGCATGTAAGAAGAATCATCAAGTTTTATGAACAATTCCAACTTTACTTTTCGTGTTTGCCTAGAGCACAAAAATACAAATTCTTCAAAATCAATTCTAAATATATGTTTGTTCATGAAAAACATGCCACAAAGTGATATACATCACAAAGATCGTGGCATTTCACTAAAACAAACTAGAATTTCAAATTTATGTTGAATTTTCGTCCAAAACCTAAAGTCACCAAATTGTCCCATCATAATCAGTTAAAATTCCCACGAAATCATTTGAAATAGCCAACCCGGAGGCATATATCATCATAAAAGAAGCTTAGGTGCAGTGAATTTGTGAATTGAGAAAAACCCCTCTTTCAAACCCTAATGATCGAGCCTTAGAATCAAGTTTGAGAGTCCATATATGGGTTTTGATAAAAACTAATTGTATGAGCAAAAAGAGCTCGTTATCTGATGAAATTAGGCTCAAGAATAGCGCAAATCCGTTTAGTGTATAGGGTTTTCAAAAAAATTGTTTGAGAGGGTTTTGGGATGATAACGAGTAAGAGCTGATGTTTTGATCCTTAAAATGCAAGATGGCTCAAGAGGAGGTGATTTCTGGTTCAATTTGAGTAAAATTGAGTCGATTTACCTGTGGCAAGGAGTGGCCGGTCGGGAAAGGAAGGAGCAATTGATCGTCAACAAGGAGTGGGCACTCCAGGTTTTACAAAGCGGGCGATTGATGTTGGATTTCAGGCTTATTGCAGTTTAACACATGATCGCCCGATCTGTTCAATACGAATAGATCTAGGCCGTTTTCGTGCAATAGACCTGAAAACTCACAGAACCACTACCAAAAATCAAAACGCAAAAATCCTAAGTATAAAGAGAGGAAACCGTACATAGTGGGTTGCCTCCCACTCAACGCTTGTTTTATGTCACGAGCCTGACTTTTGCGCGATTAGGCGACCGTAGGTTCCGTCAAAAGAACATTGGTTCTTTCTTTGGGTGTCGCGTCTGCGTGATAGGGCTTCAGCCTCTGCCCATTTACGGTGAACATTCTTCCATTCTCTTCCAGAACAACAGCCCCGTAAGGTCCAACCTCAACAATGGTGAAAGGTCCTGACCAGCGAGACTTGAGTTTTCCAGGAAAAAGCTTTAGCCTAGAGTTAAACAGAAGAACTCGATCTCCAACAGCCAAATGTCTAGGAATTATCTTCCTGTCATGCCATGCTTTGCTTCTCTCCCTATAAATCTTTGTGTTCTCATAGGCATTTAAGTGAATCTCATCCAACTCATTCAACTAAATCATCCTCTTCTCTACTGCAGATTTGTATCAAAATTCATCAGCTTTGTGGCGCAAAAACTATTGTACTCCAGCTCCACAGGTGACACGATTTCCCATACACAAAATTGAAAGGAGTAGTGCCTATTTGAGTCTTGTAAGCAGTCATGTATGCCCAAAAGTATCATCAAGCTTTGCAGCCAGTCTTTCCTTCTTCTGGCCATAGTCTTCTCTAAAACCCCCATAATTTCTCTGTTCAATATCTCAACATGTCCACTTCTTTGAAGATAATAAGGTGTAGCCACCTTATGCTGGCTCCATGTTTCTTCAGCAGGTTTTCAAACAGTTTGTTGATGAAATGAGATCCTATGTCGCTGATAACCATTCTAGGAACTACAAATCTAGGGAAAATCACTGTCTTGAACATTTTCAGAACTACAAATATAGGGAAAATCCATCCAACTAAAGAGCTCACAAAATCCACATCCTCAAGGCATAAATTGACCTATAAGACCATGCAGTCATCAGTATAGACTGGCAGTTCTTGCCTTATAATCCATCTACCCAACTAATATCAAGATATTAACGACATATATTGACCCATACTCTTGTAGAAGTAATCTAAAAGCATGATCTCCCGGTTTATCAATAACTAAAAGAGGAAAAAGCACCACGACAACTTGTCTCCTTCTACGTATCGTTCCGTTGAGCTGAGCACGAATCACTTGTACACCAAAATACCCTAACAGTTTGGTGGTAGAAGAAGGGGTAGTTTCAAACTACATGACGATGTGATAGGCGGAAGAGACATTACATGTCTTCCTGAAAAACTCACAACCCCAACCACATGGGGGCACGAAACGACTTATTCTCACCAAATCTAAAGCTCATGCAGCTGGGAACCAAGAAAACTTCTCTAAGGGAGGATAATACCATGCTAACAACTGTAACAAAATTCAACGCAAAAATTAACAATGAGTTCCTGCTGATTCCGGGCCTCAACCACAAATCATACCCCTACATGATTTTGGTTCCTGCTGGTTCTGATTCTCAACTACAATCTACCAGATCCTAGACAAAACCAATGCGTCTAGCAGGAGGAGTTATAAGAAAGGTTCCTGTGAATACTGTGAGCATATCAGACCACCACTACAAGGTAAAAGAAGCTAGGAGAATACCCGTTCCTGCTATGAGTCTTCGTAAAATAAAAGACTCTAACCTTAAAGCAGGAAACCAGGAATTTCCAGTAAAGGAGCCAAGGATACATACCACTACAAGTTTCCAATGAAGTAGGTCCAAGGACATGTTCCTTCATAAACTTTTAAGGAAGACACAACCAAGAGAAAACCAGGGGCAAATAAGTTAAGCGTTAACTCAAGGGGCAATATGCATCAACAAATCCCATCAACTTACATACAAAAAGCGGGATAGAAGACGTACCAACGAGTATTAAATGATGCTGAGAATGGCTCACCCAAGCAGGAGCAGAGAACAACAGAACGGATCATTAAATGACATCAGAAAACGCTGGGAGTGGCTTACCCAAGCGGGAGAAGAGAACAACAAGGACGAGTCATTCATGGTTTAAATTCAAGGTGTACAAGCACAGCAACATTCATGGATGGCAACAACAAGAATGGACTTACTATGTCCTAGTATGCAGAAGAAAATTCCAACCCGTGCGAAGAATTATCTTAGACATGTCAACTCCTACTATCCACACGCCGAATTCTGGCTCAAGACCTGGGTCAATTCCTGTGTCTGGGTAAATTTGGGCTCAAGGCCATGTAAGATCATGTTTACCCCTGCTTTCCAAGCCCAACGGAACAAAAGTATTGTTGCTCTACCTGACAGAATATGAGCACGCTGAGAGTGCCATCATGGTGCGAAGAGGAAGAAACAGACAGTACCATGTATACCACATCAACCTAGAGATTCGATACAGTCACACCAGACCGAGATAAAAGTCTAACAATGGCTTTCCTGTATGAACCAGAGTGCAGCACCTTAAAACGTTGATAGTGGCATACTTCTGAGTGGTAAAGTGCAACGTCTAAAAAGATGTTAATAGTGGCCTACTTTCGAGTGGCAGAATGCAACATTTAAAAAGATGTTGATAGTGGCCTACTTTCGAGTGGCAGAGTGCAACGTCTAAACCGATGTTGATAGTGGCTTACTTCTGAGAGGCACGGTGCAACATCGAAACCGACATTGATAGTGGCTTAGACGCCGTATACAATTAAGAGCAGCTTACTAATGGGGGCAGAGCTCAATACAATCTTCTAAAACCTCCGGGTTAAATGAAAGGATACGCCCTACGACCTCCGGGTCTCAAAGGGATACATCCTAAAACCTACGGGTTCCAAGACAAAATTCCATACAACCTCCAGTCCATACAACCTCTAGTTTCTAGGACGAAAGTCCATACAACCTTCGGGTTCTAGGACGAATGTCCATACAACCTCCGGGTTCCTGGACAAAATTCCTTGCAACCTCTGGGTTCCAGGGAAATATGTCCTTAGGCCTCCTAATCTAGGAGAATGACAACATGCGAGTTAAGGTTTATGTTCTTAGTAATGCAATCTATCCAATTAACCATATGAATTACTCTTGCCAAGAGATATCAAATTGCAGTACTTAGGGATCACAGAGAACGAAGGCACATAATAAAATTTATTATAACTCTAATGGTTAAGCTAAGAAAACTATAAATAGTGGTTTTTATTGTAAGTCTATCAGGAATAGGAAATTGTCTAAATACTAAAGCGAATGCAAATATGGAATAGCGGTAGATCAAGGGTTTCATGCAAGTGAATCATAAATGATAGGATGCAGGGAATTATTAATATGTGAATAAATGTTAACTAGTCTAACCCCTCTTGTGCCAACTCTCGTATGCGGACAGAGAGTGTACCGTCGATCAATGGAAGAGGCCTGGTGTCAATCGACACTAATCAAACATGAAGTTCTTCCACTATGCTAATTAGACCAGCTCCCGCATGCATCTAACAACCAAGCTCAATGGAAGCAATTCTTGCACATAACCCACTCTCGTAGTTTTCTATGTCCTAAGTTCAGATTCCTAGTTAACTACTCTAGAACGCAAACATTAAACACAATTCCAAAGATTTTTATTAATTCATCCTAGCAGTCATATTATGGGGCTAATTCATCAGTACCATTATGAACCCTAAATATAACAGGTGAATTACTCATACGTGATCAAACAAAACATGATGAACTGAATAATATAATTCATAAAATAATTAATAGGGTTCCAATACAAATCTCTGAAGGAATTCAAATCTTCTCCCTTAAACAACTAAAAAGCTCATTGCAAGAAAACAAAAAGCTTTAAAATAAAACATGGTCTCCCTCTGCCTAACAATGGCGAAACCCATATAAAAGAGGTGAAAACTTGTCCAGAGGCATTCTCGTAATTCATCTTGACTTGGGGTTAAAGTCGGCCAATAATCTGCGAGTAGGCCATCGATCGATAGCAAGGATGCTCCGCCAATCGATGGTCATGCTTGACTTCGTCTCGTACTTAGTTGAATGTGAACAGCTGCTAGATATCTCTTTTGAATACTCTAACAAGCTCCATGATCGCCATAATTCTCCCAAACGTACCTTGATCTGTAAAGAATCTAAAACACAGACCACAAACACATAATAGACTCCAAATAGGGTCCAAATGATGGTCTAAAACTAGTAAATAACAAGTTATATCAACTCCCCCAGACTTAACCTTTTGCTTGTCCTCAAGCAAAACAAAGTTAGACTATGAAAGAGGTTTGAAAAGCGGGGACTCACATAATGTATAAGTATAACTATCACCCCTAATATACTGCAACCACATCATATAATGCTAATCAAAGAGAAAATCCATATGCCCTATCATAGTGCATCAACCAAATCGATTCTATCAGCAACTCAACAAATACTAATTTGACTCACCCCCCTTATGATCTCATTTCTTTACATAAAAATAAAGTACATGCTTTAACTTTGGAGTATCGATCAAAGGACACATGGGCTCAACTCCTGTAAATCTCCATACACAAGTATAAAGTTTTTCCTGATCCCTTTCTTCCCTCTATGAATCTTTTTGCATCTCAAACTCAATGGACAATGATGATGATACAGTCCATCTTGCCATCTTATTTTTGATTTCTTCTTGTTTCTTAATTATTTTTTTTGGGGCAAAGTTATAGGTGAATAATGGGGTCATTGGTAATTTACCTATCCCTCGCTTCAAATAATGTATGATCATTTCTTTCTGAATTAGAATAATGGGGTCATAGGTAATTTACTTACCCGTTTGCATCTTCCATGATATCATTTCAATCTTTTGATTTTATAGATGATGAAGAGAGAGAGAGAGAGAGAGAGAGAGAGAGAGAGAGAGAGAGAGAGAGAGAGAGAGAGAGAGAGAGAGAGAGAGAGAGAGAGAGAGAGAGAGAGAGAGAGAGAGAGAGAGAGAGAGAGAGAGAGAGAAGGGAATCAGAAATACACAGACTAGTACCTTACAAACTTACAGAAGGAATCCGATCCGACGTATGTCAAGCCCCAAAGAAAGCAAAATAGTCAGTATTATGTTGGAGATCAACTTTCATTCTGATATACCCTTCTATTTACTATTTTTAGACCATCATTGGACCTTATTTGGAGTCTATTATATGTGTTTGGACGGTGTTTTAGAGTCTTTACATGTCCATGTACTTTTCAGAGCATTAAGGAGATTATGGAGCTTACTTGAGCATTTAGAAGATATATCCAGTAGTTGTTTACAATCAGCTAAGTACGAGTCGAAGTCAAGTATGACAATCGATCGACGGAGCATCCTTGCCGTCGATTGACTGCCCACTCGCAGAGTATTGGCCTACTTCAAGCCCAAGTTAAGACAAATTACGAGAATGCCCCTGGATGAGTTTTGACCTTGTTTATATTGTTATGCCATTGTTTAGGCAGAAAAAGGAGGAGACAAGATAGAGACGTGTTTTATTCTATACTCCCCCTGTTTCATAATGATCCATGTTTTAGAAAAATTATTTGTTTCTAAAAGATCTATATTTTTCATTTTCAATGCAAGTAATAATGATAAATTGTAGATTTCAAAAACATTAACTAAGTTTACTGAATTTTTATTGGCTAAAAGTTATGGGAAATAGCTAATCACAAAAAATAATACATTTATAATCTAAAATTTACGTGTTTTGTTAATATGTGTGAAAAATATAAAACATACATCATTCCGAAACGGAGGGAGTAGCTTTAAGTTTTCTTGCATTTAGCTTTTTAGTAGTTTACGGGAGAAGATCTGAACTCCTTCACATATTTGTATTGGAACCCCATTTATTATTCTATGCATTATATTATTCAGTTCATCATGTTTTCTTTGATCATGTCTGAGCAATTCACTTGCCATAAAACCTAGATATATCGCTTTTCCATAATTGCATTCACTTACTATTTTAGATATTTTCCTATTCCCGATAGACTTACAATTAAAAACTCTATTTATAGTTGGCCTAGTTTAACCATTAAAATTATAATAAATATATTGTGTGCCATCACTCTTTGTGGATTCGATCCCTAAGTACTACCATTTCACCTCTCTTCGCACGAGTATTTCGTAGGGTTAATTTGATAGATTGCATAATTAAAAATATAATCCTTAACCTGCATACTGTCAAATTTGACGCTGTTGCCGGGGAGAAAGGATCACCATTAGATTTATTTTTCTAGGTTTAGTCTAGGCTTTTTCATTATTGCAAATTTACTAATAATTTATATTTCTTGTCTTTAAGGTGCATGCCCAGAAGTACTAGAAGCAACAAGAACCAGGAAATACTCTTCTCATATCCAGTTGTATTTGAACGCTCAATCCGAAAAAAGATATGACAAGCAAAAAGCGATAATAGCACTCAACCAACGATCGACGCTTCTTCACATAAATCGATCGACAACACCAATACGACATCGATCGACGGTAGTCCACGAGCTCAGATGGTTGTGACTTTAGTTTTGATCTGAGTTGAGAGAGGAGACTTGTATGACCTCAAAGGTCATTTGTGTAATCCAACATGTTAGAGAATTGATGATCATGGGGCTTCAATCTTTGAAACAGAAGTAGAAGCAGACGCTGCAGTAGCTCAACCTGAAGCTAATGCCCAAGCAGCTCAACAGACATTGGCATACTATAATCGTCCAGCCCAGTTCTATGCTACCAAATCCCTTATTCTTCCTCCAGCTTTCCAGTGGAACGACTTTGAGATCAAACAGTCCTTGTTTGCACTTGTTGCGCTGAAGCCCTACCATGGATCACGACATGAGCGTCCAATGGATCATCTGGAGCGGTTTAAGGATCTTGTATCTGCTATTAAAGCCAATGGAGTCCCTGAGAACTATCTCTTTTGTAAGCTCTTCAAGTACTCACTTGCTGGAATTGGCTTAAGAACCTACCACCAGGATCTCTGATATCCTAGACAAACAGCAAGAATGCACTCATTCGCAATTTCTTTGATGATGCGCGAGTAGAGGGCTTGAGAAGAAGAATTTATACATTCACACAGGAAACTGAAGAATAATTCAGAATATCTTTGTCTAGATGTGAATTTCATTGGTGGAAATGGTTTCCAGAGACATGAAAATCAAAGCTACAACGAAAACTCCTAAGGTGGCAACATGAGCAACTACAACCAGAGTTCACAGCATCAGAGGCCTGCCAACAACTACAGGACCTTTGGAACTTCTAATCAGAACAAACATCCAAAGACTCAAGAGAGCAAGTTAAAAGCTATGGTTGATAGAGTATTGGAGCAGCAGCAGCAGATGACTGTGAATTTCAATGGAAAGATAGATGCTCTGTATATCAACCTCAACACAAAATTTGAGACTCTCAGCAATCATGTCAAGAAGTTGGAAAATTAAGTGGTCCA
Organism: Moricandia moricandioides; assembly: GCA_905132885.1. NCBI lineage: Eukaryota > Viridiplantae > Streptophyta > Magnoliopsida > Brassicales > Brassicaceae > Moricandia > Moricandia moricandioides. The sequence goes on along the minus strand of CAJHQQ010001422.1, from coordinate 10,286 downwards.
GACAAGTGAGGCCATCCAGAGACATGAGACCCTGATTAAGGAAAAGGAGGAAGCTAGTCAGAAACACCACGTTAGTGCATTGATAGGTGATGAGTTTTGGCAAGAGGTGAAAAGTGAACAACTCTAAGAGGGATATCTGACTAGAAAGTGCTATGTCTTTTGGTAGTTCTCACTGGTGTCAATCGACACCCATTTCTGAAAAGCGATTGACAGAACCCTCAGAGTCTGTAGCTTCGTGTGAGTCTTCGACATCGATCGATGTCAAGACATCAACATCGATCGACGGTCTTAAAGAGCATAATCAGTTCGTTTACCAAGTCTAAATGCAAGCTTGTTCGTAAGACATCCGGGTAGGGAGACTCTAGAAGAGAATGTTGATACACCTGAGACAATGACAACATAAAGACATTCCAGAAGGAAGCAGGAGATTCCTAAACATCTGCGCAAATAAGCAACTGACAAAGAGATGGATGGCTTTGCCAAAAGAGTTTTTAAATTTTCTTTAGATACTCCATTTGATGAATTGTAGTAGACTCATAGATTGTGGATGTTTTTCAGGGACTCCAAGGAGACATATGAGGACATAGAGTACATGTTCAATGGCCTCAGGGAGAAGCTGAAGAAGAGGATCACTCTCAAGAAGAAAAGTGACCCTGGGAAGTTCATGATTCCATGCTTTGTCAAAGGCCACGAGTATCACAATGCCCTCTGCGATATTGGATCAGCAGTCAGAATCATGCGTAGAGCAATGGCAGAGAAGCTGAGCCTGAAAGTTGAGCCTTCGAGTGATTCATTCACTTTTGTGGACTGCTCCAAGGTGAATTCAGGAGGGATAGCCAAAGACGTCCTAGTGCAGATTTGCAACGCCTTAGTCCCAGCAGACTTCCATGTGATGGAGATTGACTGGAACTCTTCCTTACTCCTTGGAAGAGCGTTCATGGCCACAATGGGAGCTATCTGCGACATGAAGACAAACAAGTTATATTTATCCTTAACAGATTCAAATAATTTTTATGAACTTGTTAAAGTCAAGAACAAGGCTACTCTGATAGAACTAGGTGATGAAATAGGCTTGATTGCTACATGTTTCTGCGACTATGAGCACAAAGAGGAGTCGGATGATGGAGCATCGATCGATACCCATACCCAACAATCGGTCAACAGGGACAACATTCTACTATCGGTCGACACCCACCCTTCAGTATCGATCGACACTCACCATCCAGATTTAGCATATGATCCAGCAAACCAAGAGTATGATGAGGACTACAAGGTAGAAGAAATCATTGAGTACTGTGGTCTTACCATGGAAGAAGCATGACTTATTTCCATATGCTTCAATGATTTTAAACTAAATAAAGAGTCTGCGGACACAACATCGATCGCCACTCAGCCTCAGCAATCGATCGACGGTCTCAACAATCAACAATCGGTCGATTTCAAACCTCAACCATCAATTAACACTCATGCCACAGATCAGAACGAAGAGGACAGTCAAGAAGAAATTGTCTACACCAGACATCAATATTGTGAGTTGGCACCAGACCACCCCAACCCAAATTTGACAAAACTTTACCTAGAAGAAGCAGATGAGCACGATACATTTGAGTTCTGGAAATCTATTGGCCTCAGCCGGTTGATTGCAACCATCGATCCAGCATCGATTACCAAGACACATCTGACATCGATCGACGGTCTCTCACTAAATATTGATCCAGAGCTTTTGACAACAACAACCAAAGAAGATTTCAATGGGAGAAGAGAGATGAGTATGGAGTTTACAGAGATGAGAATGGCAATGCACTCGCCATGGATGGCAGAATCATAAATGTATCTAAGGCGGACATCAGGGAGATTCTTGAGAGAGCCAACATGCATGAATGTACTCATCTATGTTTGCCAGACTGTGCAGCAGACATTCACAGAACCAGACAAGACACATCAACTTACAGCACACAAGAAGTTGACAACATGGTACATGGAATTTACAGAGCCCAGGAGATGATTCCAGATGACTATCAGAAGAGGCTTGATGACCTGTACCACCCGTTCAACGAAAATATTGGCTGGTTAACCACTTGCATGGAAAAATTGAAGCAGAAGATGGACTACACTCATCAAATCATTCAACAACAACACTCGACTAGAGCAGTTAATTCAGCATCGACCGACATCAACACTTGGCCATCAATCAATAGTCATCACACAGAATTTCGGCAGAGGCTGGTAATAGAGACGTTATTGGAAGACAAGCTTGATAAAGTTTACCTTTCTCAAGACTTGATGAGGAATAATATCTACCAAAAATTGGATGATATTTCAGAGCCCACAGATGCCAGACTTGACATGCTGATGGGATTCATTCATACACTCCATAAAAGAATGAGTACAATGGAGACTGCTCAAATAAGGCTGGACAACCAGAGAACCAGAGGAGAGGAATCTGTGAGGAGCTTCATCACTGCATGGTTTCGGATGGACAGAGTGTATGTGGATACCTACTTTCCACATTGGTTCGATGAACCACCTTCCTTGTTCAAAAGTCCAAATGTCGAGCTTAAGACTATAACTAAGCGCTGAGTGGGAGGCAACCAACTGTGTAGTAAGTTTTAATTTGGTTTTTCAATATTTAGTTATTAATCACGGTTTTTATTTGGTTATTTTAGTTTTCAAGGAAGGAATAGAAAAGTTCAAAACCACCATCGGTCGACATCAACACTTCACCATCGGTCAACGGCTTGAATGGTTTACCATCGGTCGACACTCTATATGGAGTTCTATCTACCTTTTACTTATGATTTAGTTTTTTCGCTTAACCGCACTGGACGGGATAACACTGAGGACAGTATCATTTAAGTATGGGGAGTTTGCTGATGCTTTTATTTTGATATTTTATTCGTTATGTTTACTTAAGTTTTTTCGAAAAGTTTTTATTGAGTCAAGAGTGGAATTATGATCAGAACTTATTTATTGACTAACCACACTATAGCACCACTCTTAGACTTGTTGCTTGTAGATATTACCAAATGTGCCAAAGTGGATCATCCTGCCATTTGATTGCGCTTACTAAGAAAGTTTGAAGGAACCAAAGTTGATCTCCAACCTAATACTGAATATATTGCTTGCTTTGGGGCTTGGCATACATCGGATCGGATTCTTTCTGCAAGTCTGTAAGGTACAAGTTTGTGTGCTTCTGATTCCCTTCTATTTCTCTCTTCAGCATCTAAAATAATAATCATAATAAAAGATTGAAATGATTTCCTAGAAGATGCAGAGGGGTAGGTAAATTACCTATGACCCCAGTATTCTAATTTAGAAAGGAATTATCACACATTATTTGAAGCGAGAGATAAACATTACCGATGACCCCAGTATTCAACTACAACTTTTCCCAAAAAAGTTTTCGAAAATAAGATGGCAAGATGGATTGTATCAGTATCATTTTCCATTCAGTTTGATATTAAAAAAAAAGATTATGAGAGAAAAGAGGGAAGATACAGACCAGGAAAGACTCCATACCGATGTATGAAGATTTGCAGGAGTTGAGCCCATGTGTCCTTTTATCGATACTTCTAAGGTAAAGCATGCACTTTATTTTTATGCAAAGAAATGACATAAGTAGAGGGGTGAGTCAAATTAGTATTTGCTGATTTGCTGACATAATGGATTTGGTTGCTATACTAAGATAAGGCATATAGAGTTTCTCTTGATTAGCATTATTTGATGTGGTTACGATATAGTAGGGGTGATAGTTATACTAATAAACAATGTGAGTCCCCGCTTTTCAAACCTCTAACACAAGCTACCTTTGTTTTGCTTCAGGAAAAACAAAGGTTAAGTCTTGGGAAGTTGATATACCCAGTTATTTACCAGTTTTAAACCATCATTTGGACCCTATTTGGAGTCTCTTATGTGTGTATGGACTTTGTTTTAGAGTCTTTACAGGTCCAAGTACGTTTCTGAGCATTAAGGAGATTATGGAGCTTACTTGAGCATATAAAAGAGATATCCAGAAGTTGTTCACATTCAGCTAAGTACGAGTCGAAGTCAAGCATGACCATCGATCGACGGAGCATCCTTGCTTTCGATCGACGGCCTACTCGCAGAATATTGTCCGACTTCAAGCCAAGTCAAGATAAATTACGAGAATGCCCTTTTTATGAGATTTGACCTAGTTTATATTAGGCAAAAAGGGGGGGGGGAGACAAGATAGAGACACATTTTATTCTACAGCTTTTAGTTTTCTTGCATTAAGCTTTTTAGTAGTTTATGGGAGAAGATCTGAACTCCTTCAGAGATTTGAATTGGTACCCCATTTATTATTATACACATTATATTATTCAGTTCATCATGTTTTCTTTGATCATATCTGAGTAATTCACTTGCCAGAAACCCTAGATCTATAGCTTTTTCATATTTGCATTCACTTAGTATTTTACATATTTTCTTATTTCCGATGGACTTACAATCAAAACATGTATTTATAGTTTGCTTAGCTTAACCATTCGAATTACAATAAATCTATTGAGTGCCCTCGCTCTCTATGGATTCGATCCCTAAGTACTGCAATTTGACCTCTCTTGGCAAGAGTAGTTCATAGGGTTAATTTGATAAATTGCGTAATTAAGAATATAAAACTTAACCCGCACCCTGTCAGGTTCTTTCAAATTTTCTTAGTAAGTGGGATCTAGTGGCAGGATGATCCACTTTGACATCTCTAGTAATCTCTGCAATCAACAAGTCTAAGAGCGGTGCTATGGTTCGTTAGTCAATAAGTAAGTTCTGGTCATAATCCCCTTCTTCACTCAGTAACATTTTTCAAAAAACTTAAGTAAATATAACAATGAAAAGCTCAAAATAAATAAAAGCATCAGCGAACCTCCCCCTAACTTAAATAACATTGTTCCCAGTTTTATTCCGTCCGCTTCGGTTAAGGGAAAAGCTGAATCATAAGTAAAAGGTAGAGAGAAAGTTGAAGTTACCAAACTCCGCAAGGAATGTCGACCGATGGTAAACCATCCAAGCCGTCGACCGATGGTGAAGTGTTGATGTTGACCGATGGTGGTTTTGAAATTTTCTACTCCTTCCTTGAAAACCTAAAATAATTAAATAAAAACTGTAATTAATAACTATATAATGACAAAACAAATTCAAAATTACTACACAGTGGGCTTCCTCCCACTCAGCGCTTAGTTAAAATATTAAGCTCGACGTTTGGACTTCTGGACTAGTAAGGCGGTTCATCGAACCAATGTGGAAAGCATGTAACCACATACTCTTTGACCGTCTAAAACCATGCACCCTCACTTCTTCTTCTCCTCTGGTTCTCTGGTTGTCCATTCTTATCTGAGCAGTCTCCATTGTATTCATCCTTTCCTGGAGTGTCTGAGTGTCCCGTCAACGCGTTAAGCCCTGCATCTATGGGCTCTGAAATATCATCTAATTTCTGGTAGATACTATTGCTCATCAAGTCTTGAGAAAGGTAAACTCCATCAAGCTTGTCTTATAAAAACATATATGTTACCAGCCTCTGCCTAAATGTTGTGTGATGACTATCGATCGATGGCCTAGTGTTGCCATCGGTCGATGCTAAACTAACTGCTCCAAACGATTGTTGCTGTTGAATAATCTGATGAGTGTAGTCCATATCCTGCTTCATCACTTCCATGCACGTGGTTAACCAGCCAATATTTTTATTGAACGGGTGGTACACGTCATCAATCCTCTTGTAATAGTCATCCGTAATCATCTCCTAGGTTCTGTAAATTCCTTGTACCATGTTGTCAACTTCTTGTGTGCTGTAAGTTGATGTGTCTTGTCTGGCTCTGCAAATGTCTACTACAGACTCTGGCAAACATAGATGAGTATATTCATGCATGTTGGCTCTTCAAGAATCTCCCTGATGTCCTCCTTAAACACATTAATGATTTTTCTATCCATGGCTCATGCATTTCCATCCTCATCTCTGTAAACTCCATACTTATCTCTCTTCTCCCAACGAAATCTTCTTCGGTTGTTGTTGTTGTCAAAAGCTTTGGATCCATATTCAGTGAGATCGTCGATCGATGGTAGACGTGTCTTATCGATTGATGCTAGATCTTTGGTTTCGTACAACCGGCTGAAGCCTCTAGATTTCAAGAACTCAAATGTATTGTGCTTATCTACTTCTTCTGGGAAAGTTCTATGTAATATGGGTTTGTGTGCTCTGGTGCCAACTCACGGTATTTCTGTCCATTGTAGACAATATCTTCTGGACTGTCTTCTTCGTTCTGATATGTGGCATTAGTGTCGGTCGATGGTTGAGGTTTGCAAATGACCGATTGTTGTATGATGAGACTGTCGACCGATTGTTGAAGCTGATTGTCGATTAATGTTATATCCGCAGACTCTTTCTTTATCTAAAAATCACAGAAGCATGTGGCAATAAGACCTGCTTCTTCCATGGCAAGACCACAGTACTCAATAATTTCTTCTTCCTTGTAGTCCTCATCATACTCTAGGTTAGTCGGATCATATCCTAAATCAGGATGTTGAGTGTCGATCGACATTGAAGGGTGGGTGTCGACAGATTCTTGAATGTTGTCCCCATCAACCGATTGTCTGGGATGGGTGTCGATCGATGCTCCATCATCCGACTCCTCTTTGTGCTCATTGTCGCAGAAACATGTAGCAATCAAGCATGTTTCATCACCCAGTTCTATCAAAGTAGCCTTGTTCTTGACTTTAAGAGGTTCAGAAAAATTATTTGAATCCATCAAGGATAGATGTGGCCTGTTTGTCTTCGTGTCTCAGATAGCTCCCACTATGGCCATGAATGCTCTTTCAAGGACCAACGAAGAGTTCCAGTCAATCTTGATATCCATCACATGGAAGTCTATTGGGACTAAGGCGTTTTAAATCTGCCCATGGACGTCTCTGGCTATCCCTCCTGACTTCACCTTGGATCAGTCCACAAAAGTGAATGAATCACTGGAAGGCTCCACTTTCAGGCTCAGATTCTCTGCCATAGCTCTAGTCATGATGCTGACTGCTGATCCAATATCGCAAAAGGCATTGGGAAACTCATGGCCTTTGACAACACATGGAAACACGAACTTCCCAGGGTCACTTTTCTTCTTGAGAGTGATCCTCAGCTTCTCTCTGAGGCCATTGAACATGCGCTTTATGTCCTCATTTGTCTCCTTGGATTCCCTAAAAAACACCCACAATCTATGAGTATAGTACGCTTCATCAAATTGAGTATCTAGAGAAATTTTAAAAACTCTTTTGGCAAAGCCATCCATCTCTTTGTCATTTGCTTCTCTGCGCAAATGTTTAGGTATCTTCTGCCTCCTTCTGGAGTGTCTTAATGTTATCATTGGCTCAAGTTTACCAGCGTTCTGTTCTGGAGTCTCCAGACTCGGATGTTTGACAAACAAGCATTCATTCAGACTTGGTAGACAAACTGGTTCTACTGTTGAATACCGTCGATCGATGTTCAAAGACTCACCCGAAGCTATAGACTCTGAGGGTTCAGTCGATCGATGCTCAGAAATGGGTGGCATCGACACCAGTGCGAACTACCGAAAGACACAACACTTTTTACTCATAAATCTCCCTCTTGGAGCTGTTCTCTCTTCACCTCTTGCCAAAAATCATGACCTATCAATGCACTGACGTGGTGTTTCTGAACAGCTTCCCCCTTCTCCCTAATCAGGGTCTCATGTCTCTGAATGGCCTCGCTTTTTTGGACCACTTGATTCTCTAACTTCTTGATATGAGTGCTGAGAATCTCAAACTTTGTGTTGAGGTTGATTTACAGAGCCTCTATCTTCCCATTGAAATTCAGAGTCATCTGATGTTGCTGGTCCAATATTTGTCAACTATAGCTTCTAACATGCTCTTATGAGTTTGTGGATGTGAGTTCTGATAAGAAGATTCAAAGTTCCTGTTGTAGTTGTCGGGCCTTTGTTAGTTCTGATAAGGAGACTCCTCCTCCTCCTCCTCCTCCTCCTCCTCCTCCTCCTCCTCCTCCTCCTCCTCCTCCTCCTCCTCCTCCTCCTCCTCCTCCTCCTCCTCCTCCTCCTCCTCCTCCTCCTCCTCCTCCTCCTCCTCCTCCTCCTCCTCCTCCTCCTCCTCCTCCTCCTCCTCCTCCTCCTCCTCCTCCTCCTCCTCCTCCTCCTCCTCCTCCTCCTCCTCCTCCTCCTCCTCCTCCTCCTCCTCCTCCTCCTCCTCCTCCTCCTCCTCCTCCTCCTCCTCCTCCTCCTCCTCCTCCTCCTCCTCCTCCTCCTCCTCCTCCTCCTCCTCCTCCTCCTCTCTCTTCCTTCTTCTTCTTCTTCTTCTTCTTCTTCTTCTTCTTCTTCTTCTTCTTCTTCTTCTTCTTCTTCTTCTTCTTCTTCTTCTTCTTCTTCTTCTTCTTCTTCTTCTTCTTCTTCTTCTTCTTCTTCTTCTTCTTCTTCTTCTTCTTCTTCTTCTTTCTTCTTCTTCTTCTTCTTCTTCTTCTTCTTCTTCTTGATAAACTTCTGAACATTGTCCTGCTTTGTTTTGGCTTCATCTATTTGCTCGTTGCTCAAAGCTGGAGCTGATTTCTTTCTCTCATAATCAATGTTCACGGTGTTATTGCTATACACCAAGTTCTAAATAAGCTTTGTTGCTTCTTCTAGACTCTTAGTGCTGAAATTCCCTTCACTAGTTGTGTCTAAAGCCATCTGGTACTGCAGATCAATACCTCTGAAGAAAAGGTGATAAATAGCTGAACTTCTTTCAAACCGTTGTGTTGACAGTCTCTCTGGTAGGACTTGAATCTGAACCAAGAGCTTCTGAATGATTCTCCAGGTTCATGTGTGAATGTGTTGATTATGCTTCTTAAGTTCTCTACTCGCGTATCATCAAAGAAACGTTGCATGAACGCATTCTTGATGTCTGTCCGAAGATCCTGGTGATAGTTGTTTAATCTAATGTGAAGCTTCTCCAGCAAGTGAGTACTTGAAGAGCTTACAAAACAGATAGTCCTTAGGGACTCCATTGGCTTTGATAGCATATACAACATTCTCAAACCGCTCCAGATGATCTATTAGATGCTCGTGTCGTGATCCATGGTAGGGTGTGTGTGCAACAAGCGCGAAGAAGGACGATTTGATCTCAAAGTTGTTCCTCTTGAAAGCTGGAGGACGAATAGCGGATCTGTTAGCATAGAACTGGTCTCGGCGATTGTAGTCTGCCAATGTTTGTTGAGCATCTTGGGCATTTACTTCAGGTCAAGCTACTGAAGCATCTTCTTATATTTCGGGTTCAGGGATTGCAGCCCCCTGATCAACAATTCTCTGACCTGTTGCATTACGCAGATGACCTTTGAGGTCATACATGTCTCCTCTCTCATCTCGAACAAAAACTAAAGTCGCAACTTTCTGAACTCGTGAACTACTGTCGATTGATGCCATGTTGGTGATGTCAATCAATGTTGGTCGTGAAGAAGCGTCGATCGGCAGCCGAATGCTGCTGTCGATCGATGCTTGACATATCTTTTTTGCGGATTCAGTGGTTAGATTTACAACTAGATCTGAGTAGAGTAATTTTTGGTTCTTGTTGCTTCTGGTACTGATGGGCATGCACCTAAAAGACAAGAAAAAAAATTATTAGTAAATTGCAATAATGAAAAAGCTTAGACTAAACCTAGAAAAATAAATCTAATGGTGATCCTTGATCCCCGGCAACGGCGCCAAATTTGACAGCGTGCAGGTTAAGGTTTATGTTCTTAATAATGCAATCTATCAAATTAACCCTACGAACTACTCTTGACAAGAGAGGTCAAATTGTAGTAATTTAGGATCAAATCTACAGAAAGAGAGAGCACACAATAGATTTATTATAACTCCAATGGTTAAGCTAGGAAAACTATAAATAGTGGTTTTGATTGTAATTCTATCATGAATAGGAAATGATCTAAATACTAAAGTGAATGCAAATATGGAAAACGGTAGATCTAGGTTTTCATGCATGTGAAATATAATGGGTATGATGCAGCAATTTATTAATATACGAGAACAATAAATGTTAACTAGTCCGACCCCCTCTTGTCCCAACTCTCGTATGCGGACAGAGAAGTGTACCATCGACCGATAGCTGAGGCTTGGTGTCGATCGACGCTAATCAGACTAGAAGTTCATCCACTATGCTAATAAGACGAGCTCTCGCATGCATCTAACATCTTAGCTCAATGGAATCAATTCATACATAAAACTCAGGCTCCTAGTTAGCTACTCTAGAACACAAGCATCAAACACAATTCCAAAGATTAATATTACTTC
>CAJHQQ010001421.1:0-97585 GCA_905132885.1 Moricandia moricandioides | reverse complement strand
AATTTGTGGAGGAAAACTTTCGCCGTTAAAAAAAAAGATTAGAAATCCTAGCCGCTGCTCCGCTAGGCGATGAAGAAGGCGATTTCCAGATCTGGTCAGTGCTAATGGAGATCTCTTGATCTGATCGTAACGACGGCATCCTCATCTACACAAGGGAGACTATCAACACTCCTTGTGGCGGCTGAATTCTCCTCTCAGTTTGATCAGATTCCTTGGTGGCGTTTCACACAAGCAGTCACTTTTGCTTTGGTGATGTATGATCTTTGTCATATATCATAGGAACTCGCGTGTTGCAGATTGGTTGGGTGATCTTCGTCGCCTTGATCGTATGCTACTTGACTTGGTTGGATCTTTTGTTGATTTTTTTTTATCTTAGTGGACGTTTTTCACTCTGGAATCAGAGTGGTTCAACTCATATGGCTGACGTAAAGGGGAAAGGTATTTGGTATGACGATGATGATGAGGGTCCGATTCAGCTAACAGATCAGGATGACTCTCCTATTATCCATGACTACAGTCTCTCCTTGATCGGCAAGATATTAAATCCAAAGAAACAATCGGTTGAGAAACTGATCCAGACAATGGGGGATGCAAGGTCGCATTACAGCTAATGATCTGGGTGAATGGAAGTTTCTTTTGAACTTTTCCACTGAAGAGGACATCAAAACGGTTCTCCGGCAAGGGCCTTTTCACTATAATTTTTGTATGTTCGTTCTGGTGCGATGGGAGCCGGTGAATCATGATGATTATCCGTGGATAATCCCTTTTTGGGTTGAGATAACTGGTATCCCGCTGCACCTGTGGACCATTAAAAACTTGAGAAAGATCGGCAGCAAGCTTGGTCACGTTGATACGGTTGATCTCTCTGCTGGGCGTCTGCTGCTGGACATTGATACGAGGAAGGCTCTGGTTTTCTCTCGTAAGGTTGCATCACCAAAAGGGGAAGAAGTCACGATCAGGATGCATTATGAAAAGCTTTTCAAACATTGCTCAACCTGTGGAATGTTGACCCATGAGATGGCATATTGTCCTCAGAAAGCTGGTGTCTTTGCACGAGTTCAAATTCCGCATCTTGATGAGTCTCGACAGTCTTCGTTGAGGGACCAGAAACCGCTTGAGATGAAGCCATTTGATAAGCCTTTGAACGCTGTCACACCTTATGAGAAGAAGCAGCACAATGGCCATGTCAAGAATGTTTGGCGTTATAGAAAAAAGGGTAGTTTCATGAGCGATGCAAGGAGATCGCAGTATCCGAAGGATAGGAATGATGTTTATAACGATAGGCACGTTGGGTACGAGGATAAGCAGGGTCTTTACGGTGACAAGGGCTCGGGGAGAGATGGTCATGCTGATAGGAAGATAGCTACGCATACTTCGCGATATGGTGCACGATATGCACCTTATCACACCAAACAACATCAATCATGGAGGGCAAAGGAACGCACAGAACCTTGAGATAATGTACACAGACTTGAGTCTTATGCTCGTGATGTACACCCTGCGAGTAGCGAGAGATCATCGAATGTAAAGAAATCTGAGGTTAGGATACCAGAGGGCATTGGCAGTGCTGGTAAGAAGATTGCAAGTAAGATTGTTACTCCAATGAGAGGTGACCAGGATGCTAATGTAACCAAACGGCACAAAGAGATAATTCGGCCAATCTCTTTCTCTCCTAAGGAGAAGGAGATGATCGATGAGGACCAAATGATAGGGGCTCTAACCGGTATGGAGATCATTGGTACTAGCAATAATGATGATGATATGCATGACGATAAGATGATAATGGTGGAACATGAAGATGATTTGCTAGGAGAGGACTTGATGAAGTTGGAAGAACAGGGTCTTAACAGTGCGGCAGCACAAGTCAAGATGGCGAGCAAGGACACGAGCAAGGACACAGGGAAGTCGAAAGTATCGTCTCATAGGAATGGAGGAAAGTCTCGAATCTCTTTGGGTTTGAACAAGAAAGCGAAGTTCCTCCGTAGAGGATCTCGTAAGATACATAAATCCTCGTCTAGGGAGATAATCCATTCGGGGAAGCAACACTGGGTGGTGTTAAGAGCATGAAGAGTGCAACTCGCAAAGGTGATGGTATGGAGGAGTCCATTAACACCTCCACAAATCATTCATGAAGATAATCAGTTGGAACTGTCGAGGGATAGGGAACGACCTCACAGTTCGACGCCTTACGGAGATGTGTCAGAAGCATCACCCAGAACTTGTGTTCCTTTCTGAAACGAAGAATAGGAGGCTGCTGTTGCAAAACATTCAGGCTGCCTTAGGATTTGATCATTTGTTTACCGTTGAGCCACTTGGTCTCAGCAAAGGTTTAGCTTTGTTTTTTATGGATGAATTTCAAGTTAATGTTTTATTTTCAAATAAAAGAATGATTGACATTGAGGCAATCATTGATGGAATAAAAGTCTATATGACGTTCGTTTATGGGGATCCTGTACTAGAAAGAAGAGATCAAGTTTGGGAACGCCTTACGCGTTTCTCAATAACAAGAACTGGAGCTTGGTTTATGATAGGTAATTTTAATGAAATCACTGCTCATAATGAAAAAGAAGGAGGAAGACAACACACTGATAGCTCTTTTCTACCTTTTAAGCAAATGCTAAGCGATTGTGGGATGTTAGAATTTCCATATACTGGAGATATGCTATCATGGGTTGGAAAGAGAGCAGGAAGAGAAACTGTACGATGTTGTCTTGATAGGGCTGTGGGAAATGCGGACTGGCATGATAAGTTTCCTCATTCTATGGTGAAGTATATGAGATTATGGGGATCGGATCATCGTCTGATTATTGCAGACATACTCACAAAACCAACGAGAAGATCAAAAAAATTCATGTTCGATAAAAGATGGTTGGATAATGAGGAACTGCGGCAGGTCATTGTAGAGGGATGGAAATCACCTGACCTTTCTCCCAGTGCGACTATAATGGAACATATTCCAGCTGCAGAAAAGCCTTGAGCGAGTGGAGGAGAGAACATAATATTAACTCGGCAAAATTGGTTGAGGAGCTTAAAGAAAAGGTAGAGGCTCTGTATGCATATGATAATGCTACAACTAAGGAGATCGCAACCGCTTTAAAGGAACTTTCAGATGCTCTTAAGGCAGAAGAAATGTTCTGGAAACAAAAAACTCGAGTATTTTGGCTACGGGAAGGTGATCGAAATACAAAAATTTTCCATGCATTAACAAAGCAAAGACGAGCAAGGAACAAGATCACGCAGCTCCTAGGTGAAAATGGAAATGTAGTGCAAGATGAAGAAGGACTAGTAGCCATTGCTACTAGCTATTTTAGACAGATCTTTGAGTTTTCTAATCTAGAAGATACTGAAGAAGCGCTATCTGAAGGTCATACAACAATAACGGAGCCAAGGAATGAAAGTCTAACAGCCCCGATTTATGAATGGGAAGTGAAGCTAGCACTCTTTGCTATGCACCCAGAAAAAGCCTCGGGGCCAAATGGGATGACTGCGCTTTTTAGCAGAAGTTCTGGGACATAGTAAAAGATGACTTAACTCTTATGGTTAATAAATTCCTTGTCGAGGGGACAATGCTAGCTGGACTGAATGAAACAAATATTTATCTCATCCCAAATACAACAAAGCCTAATGAAATGGCTCAATTTCAGCCCATTAGTTTATGCAACGTAAGTTACAAAATTATCTCTAAGGTCTTATGCCAGAGACTCAAAAAAAGTGCTACCAGTTCTAATTTCTTAAACTCAGTCAGCTTTTGTTGCTGGAAGACAGATTTCGGATAATATTATGATTGCTCAGGAGATGTTTCACGCACTTAGGACTAAGCCAAGCGGACGCAATAAAAGAATGGCCATCAAGACGGATATGAGTAAAGCATATGACAGGATGGAATGGTCGTTTATTGAAGCTGTCATGAGAAAGATGGGCTTTTCGGAAACGTGGATTAGCTGGATAATGAGATGCATTACATCAGTACAATAAAAAGTTCTCATGAATGGGCAGCCGAGAGGAAATATTATTCCAGGGAGATCCTTTGTCTCCTTTCATTTTTATTCTATGCACGGAAGCGCTCGTTAGCCTTCTCAATCACGCAGAGAACCAAGGAAAGATAACGGGGATGCGCGTCACACGCGCGTGTCCATCGGTATCACACCTTCTCTTTCCTGATGATAGCCTTTTCTTCTGTAAGGCGGTGCCCCGTGAATGTGAAGAAGTAATGAAAGTAGTCAGGACGTATGGAAAAGCATCAGGCCAATGCATCAATTTTGATAAATCTTCCTTACTCTTTGGTAAGCGAATTAATGCAACCACCAGACAGGAAATTAAAGATGCACTTAGTATACATAATGAAGGAGGGATGGGGTCTTACTTGGGTATCCTAGAAGATATTAGCGGTTCTAAGTGCAAACTTTTTGCTTTCCTTAAAGAAAAGTTGATGCATAGAATGAATGGCTGGACAGGTAGATGACTCTCGAAAGGGGGAAAAGAGGTGCTGATCAAATCCATTCTACTTGCTCTTCCGACATATGTTATGTCTACTTTCCTTCTCTCATTGGAGATATGTGAAAATCTTGCCAGTGCTATTGCACAATTTTGGTGGAGCTCTAATCCCCCAAAAAGAGGAATACACTGGTCAAAATGAGAAAAAGTCTGTTTACCAGAGAGGAGGGTGGGCTTGGATTTCGCATGATCCACGAGTTTAATCTGGCTCTATTGGCAAAACAATTATGGAGGCTAGTACAATACCTTGATTCGCTGGTGGCCAGAGTTCTGAAGGGAAGATATTACAGGATGAGGTCGCCTTTACAAGTAAACTCTGTAAACAATCCTTCTTATGTGTGGAGTAGCATTTCTGCGGCAAAAGAGCTTTTGTTACTGGGGATAAGACAGAAGATACACTCTGGGTATGAATTTAAAGTGTGGAAGGATCCATGGATCCCAACGACACCTGCTAGGTCAGCTACACCTTTGGCACCAATTATGAATCCAAATATGAGGGTCAGTGATCTTATTAATCAGGAATCAAAGACATGGGATGTTGGCTTGCTGGAACAATATGTCAACCCTGATGATATACCTCTTATTAGGAGTTTGGCCACAAGTACGATTCATCGATGGGACACATTCTGCTGGAACTACACAAAGAATGGAAAATATACGGTCAAGTCCGGATATTGGGTAGCCCAGAATCTCCTCAAAGAGAAAAATGAAAATGAAGTGCTATAGCCAAGTGTGACTAAGCTTCAAGCCTTTGCTTGGAAGCTAAATGCGCCAAAGAAAATTTGCCATCTTATATGGCAATTGTTAACTGGACACGTGGCAGTAACAAGGAATTTAGTAAGGCGGAATATGAGATGTGATAATTACCGCCCAAGGTGTGGTGAACCAGAGGAATTTGTAAGCCATGCTATTTTTGAATGTCCGCCTGCTTTACAAGTTTGGGCACTATTATCAACTCCAACGAGTCAAGATATATTTCCAGTACCAAGCATATATGCGAACATGGACTACCTATTCTGTAAGAAGAACATCATAATAGAACATGAACAAGGCATAGATCCATATCCCTGGATAATTTGGTATATTTGGAAGGCTCGAAATGATAAACTCTTTAGGGGAATAGATAGGGATCCTCTGGAACTAGTAAGATATGCTGAGAGTGAATGTCAGGCTTGGTTTGCTGCAAACGAGGTGGTGCCATCAGTGATACAAGGGAACAATGACGAGGAATCCCAAGTCTTAAGCTTGGGTAATATCTACTTAATATATGGATCCTGGACAGGCCATGATCAATTTAGTGGCTGTGGATGGGTCTGGATGGACAGTGGTGGGAATCTTCAACTCATGGGAACACGAAATATACCTAGACGAGAATCAGCGTTGCATTCGGAAATAGAAGCAATGCGATGGGCGATGGAGAATATGCTTCAACAGTCGACATGCCAGAGCTTCGGTATAGATTGCAAGGAGCTGATTGCTATGATCAAGGACCCTCACGCTTGGCCAAGCTTTGCTACGAAACTGGAGAAGATAGAAACCCTACTGATTTGCTTCTTGGACTTCAAAATCTCTTATGTTCCTCGAGCGCGCAACCAGTTTTCAGAATTTTTAGCTAACACAGCTAGATCCTTCTATAGGGAGTTACTTTTTATTGGTTGTTCTATTCCGGTCTGGTTACCCAGACCACCTCAAGTTTGAGTAATAGAATAACCGTTTGCCGTTAAAAAAAAATCACGCAAGTGTTCAAAGGGTTTGAACATGATATAAGATTATATGAGAATCAACATCAGGGACTCAAAGGACAATGTGGAAGGTAATCAACATCAGGGACTCAAGGACACTGTGAAAGGCATAAACACAATAAACAAGCGCTTGAAAATGTCATGAACATTAAGATGATGTTCGTTTGCTCATCCAGGTGATCCATCTGGGTGAAGATGCAAATCAATGTCGTTTAGTGCACTAAAATACAATATCCAGATGGATCACCCAACTGTATTTTTGAAAACTTATCACAAATTCTTACACAAATAAGGGTTTTCATGGTACATTTGGATGCATCTAGTTCAGTTGAATTACTAAAACCGTAAAAATATAATGTTTTGTTAAAACCACAAAAATACATTTTTCCACCAAAATCAAAAAAAAAAATTCTTCATCAAAATCACAAAAACACATTTTTCAACCAAAACCGCAAAATGCATTTTCCCTGCTACGTATTTCCCGCTAAAACGCATTTTCCCGCCAAAATTTTCCCACCAAAACTGCAAAAATCCATTTTCCCACAAAAATAACTTTTTCTACCAAAACTGCAAAAAAACACATTTTCCGGTAAAACGCACTTTCCAGCCAAAAACATAAAAATACATTTTCCCGCTCAAAAGCACTTTCCAGCCAAAACCGTAAAAATGCACTTTCTTGCCACAACAATAAAAACCCAATTTTCTGCCAAAAAGCACTCTCACTAAAACGAACATTCCCGCCAAAATCAAAATACTTAATTTTCCGCTAAATTCGTAAAAATGTACTTCCCCCAAAACTGACAAACGCACATTTTTCAGCTAAAATCGTAAAATACATTTTTCCACCAAAAGCGAAAAAATGCATTTTTTCTACCAATACGCACTTTCGTACTAAAACATATTTTTCTGCCAAAAAGGCAAAATGCACTTTTCCTCTAAAACCGTTAAATGTACTTTTGGCCAAAACCCTAAAAATGTAATTTTACGTCACAATCCCAAAAATGAAATTTTGCGTCAAAATCGTAAAACACACTTTGACGTCAAAATTTTAAAACGCATTTTCTGTCAAAATTGTAAAACATGTCTATTTTGTCATTTAGCAGATGCAAGTTTAAAAAATTAAAAGCAAATAAACATAGTTGCATTCAAATGTTTCATCGGATGCATAAACGAAATACAGAAACGAACAACACTCAGTTGAACCATCTGGATAAGACATATAGATGGACCATCTATATGCACCTTTCAAATGTATACATGAACGGAGCCTAATATTATGGTTTCATAGAGGATGAAAAGCATTCATGCTATTCTATTTTAAAATAAAATCATAATCCTTTATAAGTATTCTCTATTCCAAGCTTAATTTGTACTTGTTTTGTTGATGTTACTCATCGCTGAAATTGATCTTAGGACATTTGATAGACAGATTACACTATAAGACGAAAGCTCAAAACGCATTACTAGAAACACTTACGTACTTAATAAACAATTGTTTACTATTAAACAGCTCAAAAGGTAATACTAGAAACTGTGAAATATCAAACAAAAACCACATTGAAAGTTTAGATAAGAAGTGTCTAATGTATAAAGAGATGTTTAACTCTAATTAGTATAAGACTTTTTAGGAAAGAATCTAGAAGTAAATTCATATGGGCTTTCCTATTAAGCCCAAAGTGGACAATATCGTACTAATCGGACAATAAAAAGTTGGACATGGGCTCACACAAACCTAACAATTGGTATCAGAGCCGGTTGACGAGAAATCTTCAAGAAAACCAAAATACCTTTCAAGTCGGAAGAGGAGGTTGGGCAAAACCTAGTCAGAAGATCATGGAATTTGTGATGTTGTGGGATAAACATTCTCAAAAAAAACATGCGATTACTGGTACAAGGTGGTGCCAATATGATTTGTTGAAGAAAAAACACACGAGATGAGTGTGGTCCTTAGTTTAAGGGGAAGAATGTGAGATATGAAATAAAATTCACACTGAAAATTAGACAAGGGGTGTCTAATATATAAGGAGTTTTCCAACTCTAATTAGTACGATGCATTTTGGGAAGGAATCCAAAAATAAATCTATGGAGAATTTTGCCTATTAAACCTAAAGTGGATAATATAATACTAATCGGATAATAAAGAGTTGAACATGGCTTCACACAAACCCAACATATGCACTTGTCTCCGGTTAGAACTAGCTTCTGGTCCATCCAACGTACACGATTCACATATTGAAGACATTGTTTATATTGTATATACATGTGATGATAATGTACTCTTGCATGGTGGGATCTCCAACTCTCTCAAACCCGTGTGGTTCTAAAACCCAAATTGTGGAACAAAAGATAGTGATTTCTGATGTAGAGAGATCTAATATTCCACTTCCAATTTGTAATTTTGCATACAAACAACACGCATCAACTTCATTTTATTCCTTTTCTTTTTAATATTGTTTCACCTTTTATTCTTGTAATTAAAAACGAATATTCGATTTCAATAATTATATTTTGGGATTATCACATTGTTTGCATTGCTGTCTAGACAAGGACAAATTACTTTCATATACAAACTAATTGGTATAATGTTGTTTTTCTATATTTTTAAGAGAGAGTTGTTTCAAGAAATGTCTAGGAAGTAAGGCTAATGATTAGGGACAAAAATGTCGCTGTATGTTAGTGCAGTGGCTCACAGCTGTGTAGCCGATGTACCGTAACGGTACTTAATAACCGACAAGCCGATATCTACCAGTTTTTATTTTTGTCGATTTTTCACCTTATCTTTTTGAATCAGTTACAATTGATACCCACATTCCAAAATAACATTTTCTATTATCACAATAAGTCGTTTAAATAAGCCTTTTGTTAAAAAAAAGAAGAAAAAGTCGTTTAAATTACAATTTTTTTTTCTTTTGTTGGACGGCATTTTACACTACAACTTAATAAAATGCTACTATGTTAAGTTTTTTTTTGGTTGATAACTCTTTTTTAATCTATTAGATTGAAAAATATAGTCTTTGTGTAGTTTAGTTTGATAAATATCTGTATTCTTGAATTCATGATTTTCGTTAAGTTTAAATTTATAAGTTGACATAAAATCTTATGGTTTGCTTTTATTTTCAGTTTTTAAAAGTATTTATATTTCCTTCTCTATATGTCATCGTAGGAGTTCATTTTTATCGCAAAATTTAACACATTTGTGAAGAAAAGTTACAAATATGATCATTCAAATAGTTAACAGTTTGTGTTATCCTTCCTTTTAGATTTTTATTTACGTTAGAGCAAGATTGTTGGTTAGTAACCGTGACAGTTTCTAAAAGAAAAAAAAATTGAATATTATATTTGTGAGTTTATTTTAAAATCAATTAAAATATTAGTGGATTGCATCTGTCGTTGCTGTTGTAAATAGAATGAGGTAAATATATATTATGTAACTATATTTATAACTGTTATGTATTTAATAATATGTTATGTTTTGTGTGTGCAACAATAAACCTTAAGAGAAATAAAAGCGAAGTAGAAATATTTGACCAAAGAAAATTAATTCATTTTCTTGACATATGAATGTGTGTGCTTAGATAAAAAGACAAAACTCATGATCTTATCGCTTTCTAAGTTTATCATTTTTAATAGATAATTATTATCGTAATACTTCCCCTTAATTGACCAACTGCTTCGTTAAAATCCTAATCAAGAAAAAATTGAAGATACAAAAATCATGATAAAAAAAATACAGTGTCATAATCTCCCCCCAAAAGTAATTGACATAATTTTTTTTACAGGTTGTGCAAACACCGCATTCCGATATTATAAACGTATTTTCAAAATGTTGTAGTAGGAAAGACCTTTATAAACAAGTCACTCGGATTTTCGCATGACCATACATACTCGATGTTCACTTCTTGATTTTTCTTGCGCTCTTGTATGTACGAGAAAAATCTTGGAGGAATGTGCTTTGTTCTATCGTTTTTTATATAATTTTCTTTTAGTTGAGCGACACAAGCCGAATTATCTTCATGTCTTGTTAACTATTACACTTGCTTCTTGTATGTGGTGATTCATTGACCTAAGCCACACACATTCTCGATATTCTTCGTGAAGTGCGATAGTTTATGCACGATTCGAAAAAGCCGCAACCAGAGTTTGTTTTTGGGAACGCCAAGAGATCTCGGTTCCACAAATTGTAAAAACTTAGCCGATTTGCAATCGAGCCTTACAAGGATCTGATAAGTATCATGCATCTGCAAAACCAACCATACTAAACTGTAATTTTCTAAATTAAATTAACCCTAAGTCAATTGTACCTTGGATGTAACGGAATGTGTGCTTTATTTTATTCCAATGCATGTGAGTAGGAGCAGAACTATATCTTTGAAGTAATTTAGTAGCAAAAGAAATATCAGGTCTAGTACAATTTGCAAGATATAAAAGTCCATCGATAGCGCTCATATAGGGTACTTGAGGCTCTAATGCCTCTTCGTTATCTTCATAGGGTCTAAAAGAATCTTTCTCTACATCGAGAGATCTATTACCATTGGAGTAATCAAAGGGGTCGCTTTGTCCATATTAAAGCGTCTCAATAACCTTTTCATATAATTTGATTGATGCACAAATATTTCTTCTTAGAAATGCTCTGTAAGGAGCCCAAGACAAAACTTTATCTTGCCTAGATCTTTCATTTCGAACTCCTCTTTCATATGAGTTTGTGCATCACCAATCTTCTTTTGATTTCTAATAATGTTCAGGTCATCAACATATACATCAATTATCATAAATTCAGATAACGGATTCTTAACAAAAACGCATGGACATACCGCATTATTCACATATCCTTTTTAATAGATATTCACTTAAGCAATTGTACCACATGCGTCCGGATTGCTTTAATCCGTAAATGGATCGCTGTAACTTGACCAAAAAAATCTTCCTAGATTTTGTTTTCAATGCTTTTGGCATTTCCAATCCTTCGGGGAGTTTCATATATATATCATTATCTAGTGATCCATATAAATATGCAGTCACAGCGTCTATAAGATGCATTTTAAGAATTTTCGATGTCGCTAGGCTCATCAAAAATCTAAACGTAATTGCATCCATTACCGGGGAATACATTTCCTCAAAATCATCTCGGCCCTTTCATTTTCGTGGAATTTCTTATTATTTCATTCATAATACGGACGGAATGTTCTTACTGGTCTTCTTATACGACTATGATAATGGTTTCCACCATGTTCACTTCCTCGTCCTCTTCAATTATCATAATTGGATGCTGCAACATTCTCTTCGAAGAATGTAGCAGATCCAGTAGAACGAGCATGATAGTTTAATGTCATGAGTTGATTATTTTGCTCCGCTATGAAGATCACTTGCATCAACTCCGAATAATGAGTATAACCGTTCGTGTGGTATTGTTGTTGTATGACTACGTTTAAAATATTTAGATTTAGAACACATTTATATATAGTTTCATGAAATATCATTTCTTTAAATTGAAGATTATATACCTAAGAGGAGTAAACATTTTGGTGAACTTTATATTAAAAGATAAAACTATTTCTTAAAAAGACTCTGGGAGACATTAGTAAAAGATGTAATCAAATACTATTTTCTTTAAAATCGACTTTGGAAATCATCTTCTTTCTTACATAACACTATACAGTTAACCAAGCAGTATATTTGAAGTGATCATCTCATGCCTTTCATGGACATTTATTATGACTCCAAATTCATGATCAAGCCAATGGTATGATTATTTTCCAAGTGATTTTGATCATGCAATCGTTAGACCTCGATTTTTTAATTATTTCCAGATTTTTAAGAAATCAGTTTATCTAATCACAAGAACGTAAACAGTTAACCTTTAGTCTGAAATTGGGATCATAAATTCTTTAACTCATTTTTCCTTTTAAATTAGGAAGCTTAATACATGAAACGTCTTGGTACATCCTAGATGAGAAAACAAAACATACTTTTATATCTTTTGCTATTCTTTTTCAATATATTTGTATAGTCCTTGGTGTTTTTGATGTAATACTTGAGTCTATTTTCCATTTTTTTTTAAATGTGACCATAAGCATTGCAACTTTTTACGGTATGAATGTGTACCAAGCATGATGCATATTGAACTCTATAAAATTCGATGAGATATAGAAGATGGCATCGTGTGGTTTTTTTCGAATTTATTCTAAACATGATATTTTTCAAGTTTTTTTTCGCGCTGGAGACTTATAGTACTCCAACTCAAAGGTAAATCTTGCATATGATAAACATTGTAAGGAGGTGAAAGGAAACCACAATAGAAGTTCCAACTCAGAACATGATTTATCAAAAACATGAAAACTCTGACATATTAATGTCAATAAAAAAAGAATAATGACATTCAGTTTATTGAATTTCATTACTTTAGTTAATAAAAAATGAAGTAGAAGAAGAGTCTCTCGGAAAATTTAAGAAGGTAATATATTATGCCAACCGCGCTATTAATTAAATTGAAAGTTCACTTTTTTTATTAATTGACGTGTCGTCTTCGTAGACTTCGAAAATGCCGAGATATCATTTCCTGGAGATGCAACTATGTTAATTTAATTCTATCGAAATTTTGGATGTGAGTATATTTTCACACTCAGTTTTTAAAGATGAGGGCCCATATTCTTCTTCAAACAACAGAAGCCAAAGCATAATTGTAAACTATTTAAGACGGACGTAGGGTCCTGTAACCACTTCATGAGGATATAGGTAAATCTCCTTTTTCTAGTAGGTCATAGTTTTGTTTTTAATTAAAAATTTCATTAATTTCATCCCAAAAGGCTTCCGAACAGAGCAAATACGGTTAACCGAAGAAATAGTTAAGTGTTCTCCTCTTGGATTCACGAGGGGCCAGATAATATTTCTCACCCCCTCCGTACACACGCGTCTTTATATATCATGTATCTTGTATGCATGTAGTGTGTACACATAACATAATATGCATGATGTAATATTTGGGTGATTTTGTTGCCAATAGATTATGGATTTTAACTCCATATTATTTCTCTAAAGACTCGTAGCGGCCTTGGGCACAAGCTAAGAAAACGTGCTTTCGGCCTAACTTAGAATATCAAAAATTTCAATCTTTTTTTAAATAAAATCTTCAATAAAATAGTTGGTTTATGGGTAGTATTAATGTGTTTATGGTGCTGGTTTTGAATGTAGGCAACTTCCTTTCCTATTTTTATATGTAAATGACCTATTATTTATTGTTTACAGCCCACAATTGTTTAGGGTTTTGCCTGCTCTAGCTGTGAGAACCGCCACTATTTACACAATTATACTAAAACTAAAGTTTAAATTAAGAAAAACTACAACGACGATAACTATCATATTCTTTTATATCTATGATGATCAATTGCTATATGGAAAACAATGTTGATGGTGTTAGTCGAAGTGTGTACGTTAGTGCTATGAGAGAAAAAAAAACTGATGAGTTAAAGTTAGGGTTAATTTGTAGAATACACATAGTGGAAAAAAATTCAGCAAATAACCATTGTAATAAAGTAATTCTCCGATGGGACACTTGTGAGAGAAGTTGGACCAATCTCTCCTTTCCGCGCGTGACATTGTTGTATGTATAACAAATTAATGATACTATACTATGTTTATTAAATAAATAGAATAGAACAATTTGATACCCATCAAAATGACATAAGTCACACATGAAAAGTCTGGGGTAAGGAAAAGCAAATAGACAATCATTGAAAAATCTATGTTATACAAGAAAATAGAATGGAAAAAACTTTTGTTTAGAAATGAAACATGTTGGTACGTGACTGCTAACTTGTAATATCACACCAGGAGCGTAAGGACTATATATTAACACACCATGGGCACAAGGACTTAATATCACACCAAGTTAGCTTGATCTCTTATGTGCATGTTCTTCCGGAACTCTCCGAACAGGAATGACAAGAAAACATATAGATGAATCAATAAAGCAGTTTGTAAGAGGTTGGGAGTATGTGGATGTGAACTTAACCACCATATCAGCAGCTTATATACATGATCAGCTGTTAATAAAATGTTGGTTGCGAAAAGTAATAACTATAAAAAGAAGGAAAATGAGCAATACTGCGAATATAGAAAATATATGTCGGTTTGAAATAAAGCAATACTGCGAATAGAGCAATACTGCGAATATAGCAGTACGAGCAATAAAAATATCTAAATATGTGTTATTCTATAAGATTCATATAGAATAATACTTAATTTTCGTGTTAAATTTTTTTTTTTATTTATTTATAAAAAATATATGTCGGTTTGAATTTTTTTAAAATATGCTATATATAGAAAAATATCTATGTTTTTTTTAATATAAATTTTTGGTTTGATTATATTAATACAAAAAGTATACATCAAATCAAATTAGATGGGGGGAAGAAAAAAAAGAAAAAGATGAAAATGAATGGTTAGATTGATTAAGGGTAAAATTTGTAATATTACATAATATATACACAATACTCTAGCCATAGATTTTATATGGTCATTTGTCAAATTACAATTTTTTCTATGGTTATACAATAGAAATTCCCTTAAAGTTGTGTAATCCAAAATGAAAATTTAAACTAAAAGTGGATATCCTACTACAGATGAATGAGTCAAAAAATTCATCATTTTAAAGAAAGAATGCGTAATGGAAATCATATATCAAAAAAAAAGTTAAAGACCTAATGAATGAAATATATGTAGATGATGAATCAAACTGCTATGGATTCTTGTTATTAATAGAAAATCACAAGTATGTGTTTGAAGACAAACGGGGTTGTCATTGTCTATATCATTGTATGTCACTAGATTTGGTTCACCCCACTATGATAAATTATTATTTCAAGAAATAATAGTTTATTCCAATATGAAGTACAATAGTATTAGATGTCAATTTTTGCCCACATAATATTACGCATCGTGAAAGTTTTCATACGGGTGTATGGTAGTGGTGCTGTGCCATTGTGCGTGCTTATCTCGTGATACCGGTAGTGAAATTTGCATACGAATCTACTCGCTTTTTGGTGGACCAAATTTCGGTTTTCTTAATTAAGAATAATATAGTTATTGTAAATAGCAACTTAGAGATATCATTAAAAATCGTGTAATATAAGATTACTTCTAATCAAGAAAAGAGGACAATTTTTTAGACGTGTAGGAGCTTTATTTTGCGGCACTAACGAACGTTCTTTATTCTTATTTTCCTTTGTCATTTCCCTCTCGACTCGACAAGATCATAAATTTATGTTTAGGGGCTATGAAGAACGTCTTTTATATATTTTTATAAAATATTAATCAGAGGAATTTGGGTAAAAATAACTGAATTTCCAAACTTACCCAAAAAGCCTGAAATTAGTTTTAAGTTGAGGTTATGTAGAACGTCTTTTATATACTATTTTAAACTAATAATCATGGTGAATTTATATAAACAATAATTATCAGAATCCTCAACAGTTAGATATCATCCGTTCATCCGATATATATAAATTAATAGTTTTGAAATTAGTTTGTAAAATATAAATATTGTATGTACATATAATCAAAATTTTGTAATAATGTTATACATTTTAAAATGTTTTATTTTTAATGTTTCAAAGATTTTTATTATTGATTTAATTTAGAGTTAAATAAATTATAAACAATAATCAAATACATTTTTCGATTATTAAAGCTATTTCCAAGATTACGTTCAAATTTTCTTTTAAAATGAGTTAAACTCAAAATTAATTTATGCTTTATTTCAATGATTATTTTCATTTTTCTTGTATAAATATATTCTTAAATATATTTTATTATTACTACTTACTATTAATTTTAATAATGCTATTTATTTTAAAACTTTACAAATTTCATCCAACTATAATTTTATTTTATCTAAATCTTTACTTTTAGATAAATTTTATCATCAATTGAATATACAATATTTTGTATGAAGTTTAATTGTATTATTGAAAGTATTAATAGTTTCAAGAAATTCTAAAACATAAATATGTATTTTTAGATATAAAAAATAGATAAAAATTAAAGATCAATTTGTAAATAAAAATTTTAATAGTGAAAATGAAGTTGTAAATAGTGTATTCAAATTTATATCTTCATTTTTATTTTAAAATGATGCACCAGTGGAAGAAAATCTTTCTTTATATTTTGATATTTTCTTTCAAAATAAAAGACTATTGCAAATGGTCTAATCCAACCAAAATCTAAACAATCCACTAGCGCTTGCATTGTCCTTAGATGGATAGAGATATTATATCTCAGTGGGAGAGTTTCTCTCCAATACGAATCGTTGAAAATCATATATAGAGCAATTAACTTTAATTTTGATATATGTGAAGCATATGAAGACAAGAGTTTTAATTGCAAGTTTGTCTTCGGAGGGGACCAAAATTACAACCCCATTCCTTGTATGGATTCATTGTTTTCCTTTCCAAAAGTGTTTGACGATGGCTTCCACGACAATTCCGTTTTTGTCTATAATTTGCAGTCAACTCATATATCAACTTGTACATTCATCAACGTTTCATTTACATTTTGACCACAACATGATTTATAGATGTAGCTAGCTAGGTTGTTCAACTTATTATCTTCAGAACAAATCTTGAACTTCTGATCTACGACAATCAGGATTGTAGGTTAATATATATGTTGAACTAAAATCCAGATGGTGTTTTAAAACAAACTCTTCAGATGAATTCTAAAAACAAAAGTGGTATTGCCGAAATCATTATCATAACTAGTTTTGGAGGTGGTTTTCAAACCCCTATCAATGCCCGGCCTAGTTCTTAAAAGATTCATCAAATTTGGAGCCCCAATGTAAGACGAGGATGACCCGATATGTTAAAATACAAAATTTGACGAGGATAGCAATGCAATCCCACACTAGAAAGAAAGCGTGCATGATCGGTCAACATGTACGAATGATACAGTCTAACTGGCATTAATAACTCGAGATGAGGCGAGTTATATCCGTATCGCAAGGAATATACGACATCACCTGACATGATCGAATATATGACCTCATCCTCAAAGAAGACGATATGCCTTTTGTCATATTCAAAACACTCTTCGCCTATAAGATGAGGACAAAATAAAGACCGACTTTTCTCTCAAGAGCTTATAGAGAGATAAACTAGCGACTTTGATATTCATTGTATAGCGAGCTCGATTCGATAATCAAACTCACCTTATATTTGTAACCTCTTTCTCAATCCCGATTTAATTATAATATAAATGATATTTCTAATTCACAAAACCCTTAGTCAAACCTCACTCTCAATAATTAGCATAACTACAAATAGATGATGAAATATAATAAAAACAATATCATGTTTTTCGCAGTATGTAGTCAACAACTTTGGAAGGAGAAACCACAAACTGAATAAAACAAGCGACTCATAAAGAGCTATAGAAAACAAAGGAGGACTCCATCAACGATCAGATGAACTCATAATTCTTATCTCAACTTTTTTTGAAACTCCATGAAGACCATAAAAAGCTCGAAGGGATTCCTCATCGAAATTTTAAGGACTCACTTCGTTCAGTTTATGCGTCACAAAATACCTCTTTCTCGATCCCGATTTATTTCTAAAATAAATGAGATTTCCAATTGAGTAAATACTTAGTCAAACCTCACTCTCAATAACTAGCATAACTACAAATAGGTGGTGAAATAAATAAAACCAATATCATGATCCTCGCAATATGCAATCAACAACTTTGGAAGGAAAACCACAAACCAAATTTGGTAAAGAACGACTCATAAAGAGATTTAAACCCCAAAGGATGACTCCATCGATGATTAGACGAGTATGGAATTCTTATATAAACTTTTTCTGAAACTCCATGAAGACTATACAAAGCTTGAAGGGATTCCTCATCAAAATTTGAAGGAACCGAAAAAAAAAATTTGGTTTACATGGCACAAAAACACCTCTGCCTCGATGGGAGCGTCCACCTCGAATTCTTCCTCAACCGCATTGGATGGAAGAACCCCATGACAACCCACCTCGAGGTAACTTCTGAGGAATCAAAGGCTCATCCATATCATCCACACTCGCCGACTGAAGAGAAATCATAACCACATTGACAATCGGGGACGAAGAACGAGATGAAGCATAAGGAGTATCGGGTAAACACAAAGATGACGAGGTCAAAGAACCAGACGATCGCGAAGAATTCTTTGACTCGACACTAATAGGGCTCAGCATCTTGAAAGAAATCAAGAAAGTCAGAACGAGATCAAGTCATACGAAATTGAAAGAGCCAAAACAACGCACAACAAATATATTAATATGACCATATAAAAAGTGAAATGTCACGTTCGTCTGACACGAAAAGATGATTTTTCTTCCACAAGTTATCCATTCACGGGCTGAAAACCCTAGAATCCACTATGAATATGTGTCTTTCCACAAAAGTGACAAGCATCCAAAGACAAATTCATCAAATTCGCGACTCTCCGACGAACCGAGGAGGGATTTATTATTGGAGGCAAGTTTTCCACCCCCATCAATGCCCAATCCAGTTCTAAAAAGGCTCGTTTAATTTGAAAGTCGGACGCATGACGAGGAAGGCCTGACCTGCTAAAGGACAAAATCTGACGAGGAAGTGACATCTCGAGGCACACTCAAAGGAAATTGTTCATGATCGGTCAACGAGTACAAATAATGCAGTTTGACTGACTTCATCCATGTATTAGGGAATATGCGACCTCTCCTGACAAGATCGAATATATGAACTCAGACTCAAGGATGATGAGCTGTCTTTTGTCATATGAAACATCCTTTCGCCTATAAAAGAGGGAATAGTCAACAAAAGGAAGATCGAATTTTCTTCCTAGAGTTTCTAGAAAGTGATTTTAAAGAGATAAACTAGCGACTTCAAAATTCATGGTTCAGAGAGCTCGATTTGATAATCGAACTCGCCTCACATTTGTAATCTCTTACTCGATCCTCATTTGCTTCTAATATAAACAAAATTTCTGAATTGCTTTGTCTCTAATCTATTCATTAAACACTTAACCGAACCTCAACAACTAGTATAACTACAAATAGATGATAAAATATAATAAAAAATTTATGGTTACCAACAAATTCATGCAGAAGTCTCTATGTACACAATTTAGAAACAACACAATGCAAGACTCAACCTTAACTCCGCATGGCTAGTTTCTCCTCTCAGCGACATCATTTAAAGTATCCGAACAAGGTTAGATCCTCTCTCAGGAGTTTAACGTAATTATCCTTTGATAAAATCTTGTAATATTACCATCTATTACTGTGGGTTTCAACTGGATCCTTTAACCGTTTTTTTTTTTTGGTACAAGTGTTATATCTTACAACCGTTCTTTGATGATAATCCCTTGTAAAATTGTGTTATCTAACTCATTCTTCAGATATTTTTTTGTATAAACATTTGATTACACTAATATTAACTCAAAATAAAAACATCTAAGAAAGAGTTATATGACTAGCATTTCTTATGGACCTTTTACGGTTATGTAAACTTAATTAGTAATAACTTATTTAAAATAATGAGCTCTATCAATCGATTATACTACATATATATGTTTAGACTATTCTCGAATGAACTATATATGTGAATTAAATTGGGGGTTGTGGGTTATGAATTAATTAAATTTTGGGGGTTGTGGGTTATGAATTGCTTGAGAAGTTATGACATCAGACTGATTCAGTCCATAAAACTCCATTTTAGAACTGTATAAAATAAAATAATGGAGTAAAATAAACAAATGGATTATTCGTATAATTTGGGTGTTGATGTCCTATTAGCTCGCTGAGAATAGCAAATGGCATTGACGTCGATCTAAAACATTTTAACCTTTTTGTCTAAAAAAACTTCATACGGCATCATCAAATTTCAATCTTTTTTAATAACGATACTCAATTAATTTCAAGTTAGTCATAATAAAAATTAGGGCAATTGTTTCCTTATATATAGGTGCGTTTACAGGTATGTGATCCAATGTACCTTTAGGCTTTAGACCGGCCTACCAATAGTATCTAATTTTTGTGTTGGATTTGGTAATTAAATTAAAATATATTAATTGCTTCAAATATATTATCATGTTAGAAACTTAGAATTCTCACGTTTCGAACAATCTTCGAGTAACCGACTGGTTCAGTTTCAATAAATTATACTTATAAATTTGTTTCTTTGTGTTAAAGGTTAGCCTTTTATAATCCCACTCTTTCTTTAAAACGTTTTTTTGACAGCAGTTACATTACGAATTAATCTATCCAAATATGTATTAGTTATCCCGTCGCTCTCGTTGGTGATTAAGTAAAACATTTTTATTTCCCACTGAACTATTTGTAATAAAATATCCCGTTACCTATTTGATGGTCAACCATCGTCTTCCGGTTTTTGTTTTAAGGTCCATTGATCAATTACTTAAATAAAGCCAATTTGATTAATTAAAACTAATTTAATTGAGTGACGCTAGCTTTTAGTGATTAATTAGATTAATCAGTTCAGCGAAAACTTCAAATGACTCTCGTTACGTCCGCTATCCACAAGTTGCATTGCATTGCATTGGCGTCAATTTGTTTCATATAAACTTTATCTACCTATTTATATATAGTGTGCTAATTTTTAGCATCTAAATGAACTAAAATCCGCTACATTATTTCAGTATATTTGGACTATATATCCACATATTTTAATTGAAAGAATGGTTTCTTTAGGATCGTATCTGCAGTGTCGATATTCATTAAATTCATCTGTTCCGAAATTGAGAACACTATTCAGATATCTGAAACTGAACATAAAATTAATACTTTTGTTGAAAAGAAAAAAAAGAAGAGAAAGGAAATATTAAAAAGATATAGAAAATAATATTTATAAAAGGGTGAATAATGCGCCTGTTCTTGTTTTCGTTGTTTTTTCATGGTTCCAGTTCATTGTCAATTGTCATTTATATAATATTGTTTAATCAAACACAAGTCAGATAAATAATCAATCTTTTGGCCGACTGTATGGCTGAAAATCATAGCTGGAGCTAGACTCGTATTGAAAAACTATTCGTTGCTCTTAAGAAATTGACATTTGGACTTTAATTTGGTTTCCATCCGAATGGCAAATTATGGTACAATTCTAATAGTATATATATATATATATATATTTGTTATTATTTGACTTTAGTTTGGTTTTCGTCTGAACAACAAATTGTGGTACAATTCTATACATATATTATTTTATTATTAATAGCGGTGTGTAGTTTATAAACATTATAATCCTAAATTTCAAGACAAGCATATTTTTAATTTGCAAAAAGAAAAACAAAAGAAAAAGAATCTAGCTGGTTTATTCCTTTGTTTAGCAAACGGTTGTTTATTTAGGCTATAAATGATATTGGTTCAATTTACTCCAATAAACCATCATTATATCTCCAAATATCATAGAAAAAATGATAAAATAAAAAAAAAGATAAAATAGATAATCAAAGAGTAGGTTGTTTAAGCTTAAGAGAAGTATTCTGCTGGTACACTAACTATAGTAAACTCAATCGAAATAACCGATTAGGTTCAAATACATCCAAAACCGGAAGAAGAGATTAAAAACAGAGAAATAAATCAGATAGTCTTTATACTTTCTAATAACATGTCTTCCCCAAATTAATCTAAATACTATATTAGTATTAAAAAAAGTGACCTGCAAGTTGGAGTTTGGTTCGTGAAGGCTGTTAAATAACAGCCATAGCTTTATGGCTTTTTCTTCGAACGAACATAATAGTATCAGACAATTTTCATCATTACACCTTTTTTAATTTTAATTTTCTTATAATTTCCTTCCACACGTCTTCTCTTGTCTGACTGCCACTTTTTATTTTGTTGTCTTTCTTCTTTGTTCTTATCGGTGTGTACTCTTCTTGAAGCTCTCTGTCTGTCACTGTTATAAATATCATAACTCCGACATCTCTTCAGTTCTAATTCTCCTCGAAACTCCCCCAGAGAGAAAATAATATAATCAAACCTTTTGTCTCATCGGAGAAGATGAAAACAAAACGAGGGAAACGCCCTGAAGTACGATGCTTTCTTGCTCTTCTCTGTTTTCATTTTCTTATTTATTGTTATTATTCATAAAAATTCTGATTTTTTTTTTGTTATTTGTTATTTGCTTCACGTAAACAGAAGTTTTGGCCTTCGATTATTGTGAATAAATGGCTGAACATAAAGCCTAAAGTATACGACTTTAGCGAAGACGAAGTAGATACAGAGAATGAGAGCGAAGATGACGGTAAGTATTTACTATTATTCTCAAGAATCGTATAGTTTTTATTTTTTACTAAATCAAGAACCGTATAGTTAATTTTATCTTTTATTAATCTGATTTTATGGGTCCCTTTTGAAGTATGTTCTGTCAAAGACGTAGCTGATGCTTGCTGCGTAGCTGATGAAGACAGCCATGGCCGCCACCGAGGAAGGGAAGCTGACCACGGCGGAAAAATATCAGGCAAATATTTTGCCTTTCTTTTTTCTTAAAAAAAATATATTCTATAGAGTAATATATAATTCCAACTTTTTGTTGGTTTATTTTAATATTTTTCAGACGGTGGTGTGAGGGGTTACCAGAGAAAACACCGGCGAGGCAAATCGGAGACTTTGAGAGTCCAGTACATAAACACAAAGGACATCAGGTAAGGGTACTTTTGGAATTTCGTATATTAATCTGGTTAAAATATCTCCCTTACCGTTTGGTATACGTTGAAATGACTTAATAGAGTGACGGTGGCTACATGGAACGTCGCCGGAAAACGTCCCTCCGATGACCTTGATATTGACGATTGGCTTTCTACTGATAACCCTTCAGATATCTACATCATTGGGTAAGTAAAAAAAACAACACTATAAACTTGGGAAAATGGGCTTTTAATTCCCGAAGTATTTGAAATCGGCAATTTTAATATTCAACTATTGCTCGCCCAAAATTATTCCTCAACTAATAGTTGATTTCGCGAAATTAAGATCGAAATAGTCAACCGTTAACTATTTAACGGAAAGATAATGGTTTCCGTTGACTATTCTAATCATAATTTTAGCAGTCAATAATTAGTTGAGGAATAAATATGCGCATATAATACTTGAGTATTTAATTTGCCGATTAAAAATACTTGAGGAATTAAAAACAATAATTTCTTTTAAAATAAAATCATAATTTAACATATTCCTAAGTTAGATATAACCGATATAGAATATTTTTACTTTTAAAAAAATTGAGGTTTTATAGTCACATGTAAAATAATAAAAATAATTATAATTGTATTTCATGTTTATAAAATTATTTAAGATGGTTGTTAAAATAATTCTTAACTAAAAAAATTTCAATTTGAATAAATATTCAATATACGTAGGGCTGTACTTAACTAAGAGTTTTAGATTATTTGTATTAAAATTCACTGTTATTAAAAGTGTTCTAAGAGCAACCTTTCAAAATAAATAATTTATTTGGTTTTATAATACTTTGAAAAGTTGCTCTTAAATAATTTTCAATAAGGATTTCACAATATTTTATGAAATGTCAAGTTTAATAACAGTGATTTTAAATGATTTATTTTGGGGGAAATTGCAATTCTAGCATAAGTTTGATACCACTTTGCAAATTTACCTTTAATGAATGGCAATTTTCAAAAATACTTTTGAATTTTGATGAAAATATACTAAATTATTTTTTCTAAATATTTATAAAACCTTTAGAAACTCAATCTCACCTCTTCAACACTAAACCCAAAACGATAATCACTAAAATGTAAACTCAAATGTTAATATATTTTTGAAGTGTGTATTTTTGTAAAATGGTACTTAACTTATGTTATTCTTAGCAATTTCTCTTTATTTTTTAATTCATAGTTAAATGACATTGGATTTTTCATTTTAATACAAATCATCTAAAACTCTCAGTTAAATACAGCCCTACACATCTTGTATATTTATTCAAATTGAATTTTTTTAGTTAAGAATTATTTTAAAAATCATCTTAAATAATTTTATAAACATGAAATACAATTATAATTATTTGTATTATTGTACATTTCACTATAAAACCTCAATTTTTTTAAAGTAAAAATATTCTATATTGGTTATATCTAACTTAAGAATATGTTAAATTATGATTTTATTTTAAAAGAAATTGTTATTTTTAATTCCTCAAGTATTTTTAATCGGCAAATTAAATACTAAAGTATTATATGCGCATATTTATTTCTCAACTAATTATTGACTGCGCAAAATTATGATTAGAATAGTCAACCGTTAAAAATTTAACGGAAACCGTTATCTTTCCGTTAAATAGTTAACAGTTGACTATTTCGGTCCTAATTTCGCGCAATCAACTATTAGTTGGGGAATAATTTTGTGCGAGCAATAGTTGAGTATTAAAATTGCCGATTTCAAATACTTCGGGAATTAAAAGCCCATTTTCCCCTATAAACTTTATAAATTAACAAAATTAACTATAATATTATATTAATTTATTGAGTTATTAATTTAAATATATTTTGGTATATTTTATTTCAAAATTTGTTATTATTTAAAAGAAATATATTTAAGGTATATAAATCTGACCGTTAATAAAGAAATAATTGTACAAATAATATAAAAACAAATAGAGACATATTTTGTTTTGAAAAAATCGAATAATATATTTTTTATGTCTAAATCATTTGTAATATACAAATAATTATTAATTTATGATAATACTATGACCATATTACATAGTACTATGTTCCTCTGTTTTGATGAATCTATCTTTCCTTTGTGGTGATGTAAAATCTTGTTACAGGTTTCAAGAAGTGGTTCCATTAAACGCCGGAAACGTCTTCGGAGCAGAAGACCGAGGTCCGATTCCGAGATGGGAATCGATAATCCGTAGAACACTGAACAAACCCCAAAAGGAATCTGTCTATAATCATTCACCAAACAACAACAACAACAACGTTCTCCATAGGTCACACAGCGCACCGTCCTCTCCCGTCTTAGCACAACAAGCAAACTCCATTATCGCTGATGTCATGGTCGAGAATCTTGCTGCTGACCACTCGTTAGACCTAGCTACAGATGAGTTCATCGACGCTGCAACTGCTTTACCGAGTCTTGAACCTGTAGGGAATCCGGACATGGACTGGCCTGAACGAGCTTTAGACGAGAATCCTCAGATTGTTGGATCAGAGGGGAGGCTAAGGAGAGTGTTGAGCAGCAACGCTATGCTAGGGTTTAAGCTACCGGAGAATAATACGGGAGTGAGTAGGTTTTCTTTGGACGCAAGAAACTTGAAACGGTCAAGGAGCTTTGAGACATTAAAGCTGAGTTGGAATGATATCAAAGAAGAGAATGATAATACTTCCTCCTCCACCTCCTCCTTGTCTGAAGCTGCGAAAGTAATGTCTGATGATTCACTGGACGGAGAATCATCTTCCGATGAAGGAGACAAGACTTATGGATTGCCGGAAGATTTGGTGGAGGAATGTCGGAAAGTGAAAGAATCTCAAAACTATGTGAGGATAGTGAGTAAGCAAATGGTTGGGATCTATGTCTCGGTATGGATCCGACGGCGATTAAGAAGACACGTCAACAATCTGAAAGTTTCGCCGGTTGGAGTTGGGTTGATGGGCTACATGGGTAACAAGGTAATTAACAAATCCCTAACCCTACCTTCTTTCTCAAGTAATATCAATCAAACCCTAACTTCTTTCCCAAGCAGGGATCAGTATCGATTAGCATGACGTTGTATCAATCAAGAATGTGTTTCGTGTGTTCGCACTTAACTTCCGGTCAAAAAGAAGGTGCTGAGCAGCGCCGGAATGCTGACGTGTATGAAATCATACGTCGTACTCGTTTCTCATCGGTTCTTGATACTGATCAACCTAGAACCATTCCATGTCACGAGTAAGCCAATCAATCAAATACATATAAAAAAACGCAAGAAACTTTAAAAATCTTTTTACTAATGTTTTTTTTTGTTTTCCTTACAACAACAGTCAGGTATTCTGGTTTGGTGATCTGAACTATAGACTTAACATGTCAGATAGTGATGTAAGAAAGCTTGTCGCACAGAAACGATGGGATGAGCTCAAGAACAGTGATCAGGTTCGGTTTTGAATTGTTACCCATATATAAATATGTATTTTAATTACTTTATTTAAAACAAATTTTAATTTAACAGTTGATTAGAGAATTACGAAGAGGGCATGTCTTTGATGGATGGAAAGAAGGACCTATCAAATTCCCTCCTACATATAAATACGAGTTTGATTCCGATCGTTACGCCGGAGAAAACTTGAAAGAAGGAGAGAAGAAGAGAGCTCCTGCATGGTACGTGACTATAAGTTGTACGTTCTCAGAGTTCTGGAAATTTAGAAACTTGTGTGATTAATTATATTGTTATGTGTGTGTGTGTGTGTGTGTGTTAACAGGTGTGATAGAATATTATGGTTGGGAAAAGGAATAAGACAAGAGTGTTATAAGAGATCGGAGATAAAGATGTCCGATCATCGGCCGGTGACTTCCATATTTAGTGTTGGAGTTGAAGTTTTCGATCAACGGAAACTTCAAAGAGCTCTTCACGTTAATAACGCAGCTGCTTCTGCTGTTCATCCTGAACCTTCTTTCTTAGTCTAAGTGTCAAGCAAACATGTTCCTAATTTTTATTACATAGATGATTTGTTTTGTTTTTTTTTTTTGTTCACAATATAAAAGCTAACTTTTATCTGTTTAATTGTTTCCATTCTCTTTGATTTCCTTATGATGATCTACTATTTCTATTTTTTAAAATAAATTTGTATGAAAATGCTTAAATTGATGATGTAACTCTGAAAACCATTTGACATATAATAATAATAATAATAATAATAATAATAATAATAATAATAATGTTTCCAAGGACCGATCTATTTCAAAATATTCATTAATATCAAAAGCAATATCTAGATATTTCATCATCCTATTCTTTTATTCTTACATATGTTTGCAGATTTAGGATATTACTAACCAAAAGTTGAGCATGTCTATATCTTTATGAATCATATTATTAAATATATTAATGTTATAAAATAGTTCACATATTATCTATCAAAATGTATTATTCAAGAAATTTATAAATATATCATCATTCTACTGCTATTTTATTGCAAACTTGTAGTACACTTAGATCAGGCCTGGCTCTTGGGCACTTTGCACTAGGTCCAATTTTTTACAAAATTTTTAGCTAGAGTTTACGGTTTTTTCAAGAATTTTTAGGGCCCCTTTTTAAATTACTAGTGGTGTGTCGATTATAATTATTTAATTTAAATTTTGATACTTTTTTCTATTTATGATGTGTTCTGATTGTTATTTGATGGATAACATGTTGTGTGCAACTACCTATTTTAATTATCATTAGGTATTTTATGCGCACATGCATAAGTTTTTATGAATACTTATTTTTATATATGTTATTAATTAATTCAATAACCAGTATAAGAATTTATTATTATGTTCTCAAAAAATTTAAATCAAACGTCTAATTATTTATATTTGGCAAAAAATTCCATCAAAATAAATACATTTATTGTTGTGTTGAAAATTGAAAAAACACATATATTAGAAATATCTTTATACAAATGCTTTGCTTGATAAATATTTACTTATAAATAGTTTTATATCTTTACTTTTTAACTTTTATAATAAAATAATATTTCCTGATGCAAAAAATCAATAATATATATATATTGTTATGTTGCTACAATATTGTTTCCAGATAACAACACAATATATATATATATATATATATATTTTAAAATATGTTTTTTTGAGAATTTTATTATATTAATTTATAATATCAATTATCTAAGTTAAAATATAAACCTAACATTATTAATATAAAATTCAATTTTAATTACATCAAAAATTATATATAAATTTAATTACAAGTATTATTGACTTTAACCTATCTAACTTTTAATACGAGAGCTCGAAAATAAAAAATTACTTCGCAAATAATAATATAAATTTCACTTTAGTTGTGGTTCTTTAGTTTGATAAAAATATAACTTTATCTTTGTATGCCTTTGACCAATTTTCCTATACAATATAATTTTATTTTAGATACAAGATTATTCTAAAATGTTTAAATTGTTAATTTCTATTTAATTTAACTTTTATTTTCAATCTACCTTTTTATACTGCATATATCATTCATAGTTTGTAACTAAAACTTATATATTTGAATTTGTTTTAGAATTCATCTATTTTTATTCTTGGAATAGATAAGATTCAAGTTGTCCGTCATTCAACTAGATAAAACATATAAGTAATTTATAGCGCTAATTTATATTAATAATATTTTAATTATTAATAGTTTAAAATCACAAAAATATAAAGGATTTGCAGAAATTTTGTGTTTGTGAAAATGTACTTAACATATGTATATATATTATATATGTTAACCGACTTTTTATTATAAAATCATACATTTGAAAGTGTTACTATAGTTATCAAAATGATCATATTCCAAGAATTATACATGAGCATTACAAAATTGTAACATTTTGTATAGGGTGAATTAGGTGTATAATTATACAGACAAAATTAACAAAGTAATCATGTCTTGGGAAATTTGTCGTCACATAAGTGGAGATTTACCTCCTTTACTGCCCTTGAGCGTGTGTGTATAACACACAATACACCAACGTATTTATATGGATTGGCTGTCTAAAACCCCCTGTAAATATAATTACCCTATATATTCCCCCCTCAACTATCAAGCTCATGACAAATCCACCCAAACTTAGATTTATCTTTAGATCTCTCCCTAAAGTTTTTATTCACCTCTCTCTCTCTCTCTCTCTCTCTCTCTCTCTCCAGTTTTTCTTCGGGGTCCCTCTGTGTCGTTGAGTGAAGAAGATAGACTAACCCTAATAAAAATCTCAAATCGATTTGTTTTTTTTAAAAAAAAAAAATCCGGGTTCGGGTTCTTTTTTATTGTCAGGTCGGGTTCTTTCCTAATGGACAATAGCTAATTACATAACGTAGTTAATTTCTCTTTAGTCTCGATTTTGAAATTGAATTAGAGAGGGGGGAATAAAAACTTAAGGGGAATCTAAAGAGAAATCATAAGTTTGGGTGAATTTGTCATGAGCTTGATAGTTGAGGGAGGGAATAGGTAGGGTGATTATATTTACAGGGGGTTTTAGGCAGCCAACCCTATTTATATAGAACAAATCTTTTAAACAAAATTATAATTATAGGAAAGAATTTGAATTCCTTAATATGATTTATTGTAAGCTGTAAGATAATATCACGAGATGGAGGAGAGAGAGGGAGGGAAAGAGATTGTAAAGTTAATTTTTATTTTATGTTTCTTAAATAGAATAAAATCTAATGAACAATACATTTTAAAGTGAACAAGTCATCTTTTTCGGGGCTGAATGATAAGAATTAAGAGGTGGTGGAAGAGATACAATTTGCGGAAGAGCTGATGGAGTTGTTGCCGAAGTTGATAGAGGAAAAGAAGAAATCACCATAGATAGAGAAGAATAAAAACATATTATTCTATTTTTTTGCCTTATTCTAAAAAGCGGCCGAGTAATCCTCCGCAAAATCGTGAATCGTGTAGTGACCGTGGCGAGTTTGGCCAGTTCGTATGCATTCTACGCTAGCTCGTGTTTTGACCGCCGAGAACATGATATAATGTTATGTGGCCGCAGAATGTTGTTTCGGGAAAAAAACATGTGAAAACAAAAAAAAGTAAGCTTTCAGTCAAAACAAAAAACAAAAAAAAAGTACCAAGTAAGAAATCATGGATGCAAACATTTTATTTCAGATCCGAATAAAGAAGGAAGAAGATGATGCCATCTTTATCTTTTGTAATTTATAAAACAAAATAACTGAAAAACTATAAAACATGACCTGTCAGCGGTCTAACCATGTTTTGGCAGGTCCAAAAGGACTACGGCAGCCCATTAACGTAGCTACAGTAATGTTTGGAATCTAAAAATGTAATGCATAATGCGCGATGTTCTTTTATTTTAAAATGTAATTATATATATGATTGATATGTTAATGTTTGAATTTGATTATTCATATTATTTTAAGACTTTTTTTAGCAAACATATTTTATTTTAAGATTTTAAGCTAATTACAATAATATGTTACATATATTGTTTGTCATATGATCATGTTTATTACATGAACCAACATTTTTATTTATTTTTAAATCTAATATTTTAATATCTTTGATTACATTTATACACCAATTTATTAAAAAAATAGTTTTATAGTTAAATAATATGATATAAGTTATATGAAGAAATTTTATAAATACCAAATATATGATCAAATAGCTCTGAAATAATTAGTATAATTATTCTGTAAATTATTTGTATAATGTTTTACAAGATATAAGAGTAGTATAAATTATTTAAGTTTATATTCACTATGTATGTGCCGATTAATTTAGTCTATAAAGTATAACAATAGCATAAAATATTATTAAAGATATATGTATTCGATGAATGTTCAAAATATAAGAGCATCATAAACTATGTTATTGCATATTTACCTCTTTATTTGATTTATATTTATAATATTTTATATTTGTTGTATCATATGATCTAAAAAGTTATATTAATAATAACTCTAGATGAAAAGATACGTTTTATAATGATTTTTTAACTAAAAGCGTAATTATATTTTAGCTAGAATTAAATACAAAATAATATCACACATAAAAATTGAAAAGCATATATTTAGGAATGAAATCAAGAAAATATTTCATTAAAGATACTCTTAATTAGTTGTTTAGGGAAAGAAAAACTAAAATAATTTTGTTATGTAAATATCAAAAATTATTAAAGTAATTATTTAGGAGATGATCCAACTTAAAAAATCACACATCAAGTGACTTGTGATTTCTATTTTAATAGAATAGATTATTTGTATAATGTTTTACAAGATATAAGAGTAGCATAAATTATTTAAGTTTATATTCACTATGTATGTGCCGATTAATTTAGTCTATAAAGTATAAGAGTAGCATAAAATATTATTAAATATATATTAATTCGTACGGAATGTTCAAAATATAAGAGCATCATAAACTATGTTATTGCATATTTACCTCTTTATTTGATTTATATTTACAATATTTTATATTTGTTGTATCATATGATCTAAAAAGCTATATTAATAATATTTATATAGTATTTTTGAACTCTAGATGAAAAGATACGTTTTATAATGATTTTTTAACTAAAAGCGTAATTATATTTTAGCTAGAATTAAATACAAAATAATATCACACATAAAAATTGAAAAGCATATATTTAGGAATGAAATCAAGAAAAGATTTCATTAAAGATACTCTTAATTAGTTGTTTAGGGAAAGAAAAATCAAAATAATATTGTTATGTAAATATCAAAAATTAGTAAAAAAAATATTTAAGAGATGGTCCAACTTACAAAATCACACATGAAGTGAGTTGTAACTTCTATTTAATAGAATAAATATATTATTTAAATTAAAATCCCATAAAAATACATGAGTATTCTTCGATTGATTTTTCGATTTTCAATAACTCACTAGACTCTGGTCAGCTTCACTTGTTGCGCCTAGCAAGTTTCCAAACAAGGATTTTTTAAACATTTAGCATAGTATTTGATAGCATTTTGATTGTAATATTTAAAAATGAATTTGAACTATACTGTATAAATGTGTGATAAAATATAATTTAAACTTAATTTATGTAATATAATATTATTTTTAAAAATATATGTGTTTAAAATTTGTAAAATTTATGTTAAGAAAAAAATCTATTTTTTATTCAGATAAATTATAAAATAATTATTATTAGTAAAATAAAAGGTATTTAAGATTAAGGTAGCATACTTGAAAAACAAAAAAATACTGCAAGCATGTAAGACATGGAAAAGTGGCAATTATTATATAATATGTTGTATGTATTCTAGCCATCTGCTTATTATGATCATTCGGTTAATTATTGGTTTATTAGGTAATATGTTCAAATTTCTCCTTTATATATGCTAAAGTACATGCAAAGAACACATGCACAATACAATTATGTAAGTAGTTTTTCATGCAATTGTTTTTGAAGTTTATTCCAGAAAGATAACTGAATTGACCATTCTCGTAGTTTAGATATTGAATTTTTCTGAATTTCTAGATGACAATTAAAATATAATCATTGTCTTTGAGCAAGGGCGAATCCATATGTAGCAACTCGTGAAACCACACAACATGCAATATTAATAACTAAGGTTTGAGAATACTGGAAGCTTATGGACATTATATAGTCAGAAATTTTGAAGTTGTGGTTGCTCCGGGTAATGTCAATGGTTGCGAACATCACCTTCTCGTCAACCGACATCATGTCTACCCCATGAGTTCCTCCTCTTTCTTCACAGTACGAGACTCAAAAAATCTGAACAATCAGACTTCAATGTAAATGGAAACTTATTTTTCCAAAACAAATTTGTATTATAATCCTTATAATTGTGCCTAAAAAAAAAGGAAAATCCTTTTACTCTAATTTGATAGAGGAACAATAACTTTATTTATCTAAGTGAAATATGTTGTGTTTACAAGACAATGTCAATGTCTTTCTATATAGAACAACATAAATGAAAGAGTATGTATGAAAGAGTATGAAAAGTAAGGGACATAACTCTTATCTCGTGTAACTCTTAATATAATAACCACCCTCTCTTGTAACCCTTAACACAATAACTATCCTTTTACACATAAACTAAACAATGCGACTATTAAGATTAGGATACAACTATTCAACTGAGAACCACAATTTTTACATAAACTCTTTAATACTATATGACCAAACTTAATTATAAACCAACACTTCTTCTTAATTAAGTTTTCGTCCAACTCCAAGCTTTCTTCACATTTATTCAACCTTGTGGTGCTAACTATCTTTGTAAGTAAATCAACAAGTTGAATTTCTCCTTGGCAATATTTGAGTTGAGTAAAATTCACTTTGTTCTGCTTCATGAACAAAGTGATACTTAGTCTCAGTATGCTTTGTTCTGCGATGTTACATTGAATTTTTTCCGCTAGCAATTGCTGACTTATTATTATAGTAAATTGGAATACCTTCTTCAGATTTAAAGCCCATATCTTCCCAAAGTCTATGCAGCCAAATGGCTTGATTTGCCATTGCACATACTGCGATATATTCTGCTTCCGTAATTAATTGAGCCACTATTTTTTGCTTGCTTCAAAACATTGTAGATCCAAGAGTAAATACATACCCAGACGTGCTCTTCTCGTCTTCATTTGATCCACCCAATCATATTGTCTGAGTAACCTAATAACTTTGAATTTTTATATTTGTAAACTGAACTTCAAAGTTAGATGTACCTTTGACATATCTGAGAACCCTTTTGGCTTCTTGGTAGTGTTTGATGAGTGGTGCATACATGTTATTTTTACATATGTTTGTAGAATTAGGATATTATTATAAAAAATTGTTATATATGTTTATATCAATTCTTAAAAAACATTCAATTTACAAAATATTTCACATATTATCTATCAAAATGTAGTATTCAGAAAATTTATAAATATTTTGTTATTCTACTGCTATTTTATTGCAATTTTGTAGTACACTTCCGATGTTATTAGTTATTGACCTAAATTATGTATGTTCACAAATTCTATTGAATTTATATTTACATTGTATGACCAAAATTATGTATGTTCACATTTTATTATCAAAATCCATATCAAAATAAGAAGATTTAGTCACTGTTATATCACAATTATATTTATGGTTGTTGTCAAGTTTGGTATAAACGTTTTCTGTTGTATTCACATCAGTTCATAACCGAGAAATTTATACAAGAGGATGAGTCGGCTACTTCCTTAAACATAAAAGATAAGCTCATACCAAATATAAAATGAAATCATATAAACTTATCCTAATACTCGCCCTTAAGATGGTGCATGTAAGTCTCGAATGCCCATCTTGCCAAGTAGATAACCAAATTGTTTTGTAGATAACACCTTTGTCAAAATGTCATCTAGCTGATCGTTGTTCCCAACATGAGACGTAACAATCGATCCGTCTTTTACATCATCACAAATAAAGTGACAGTCAGCTTTTATATGTTTGGTACGTTCATGGAACACCGGGTTCACAGCTATATGAAGAGATGCCTTTCTATCACAAAACAAAGACATATGTGTTTTTTGACGGACGCCAAAAGCTTCGAGTATCTGTTTTTTCCAT
Source organism: Moricandia moricandioides (assembly GCA_905132885.1). Taxonomy (NCBI): domain Eukaryota; kingdom Viridiplantae; phylum Streptophyta; class Magnoliopsida; order Brassicales; family Brassicaceae; genus Moricandia; species Moricandia moricandioides. The sequence goes on along the minus strand of CAJHQQ010001421.1, from coordinate 63,079 downwards.
TTCAGCTCGCTGAGGTTCATTTCCTTAGCAATATATTCGGCTTCAGCTGAGGATCTTGACACTGTGTGTTGTTTCTTCGTCTTACACGAAAAAATGGAATCTCCTAGCATTACTATATAACCAGTGAGAGATTGTCTAGTAAGAGGGCACACAGCCCAATCCGAATCATAGAAAGCTGAAATGTGAAGATCAGTCTTTGCATTCCATATTATTCCTTGTCCAGGAACACCTTTTAAATAATGGACCAGTCGAATAGCTGCTTCCCTATGTTTTTGTCGTGGTCGTTGCAGAAATTGAGCATAGCTTATTTCAGGTTTCGTAACAGCAAAGTAAACAAGACGACCTACTAGCCTTCTGTATTTAGCGGTTACCGTAAGAATGAACCCTTACACCGAGCTAAATTATGATTCTTCTCCATTGATGTAGGAGTCAGTTTCGAGCCAAGAATACCAAATTCTTTCACAATGTCTAATGCATATTTCTTCTGAGACAAATAAATACCTTCTTCTCCACTATATACTTTAATTCCTAAGAAGTAGTGTAACACACCAAGATCTTTCATATGAAAGATCTACTCAAATAGGACTTTAAATAGGATATGATATTTGGGTTGTCTCCTCGGATCAATAAGTAGTCCACGTAGACTAGAACAAATAGAGTAGAGCTGCCCCAAACCAATGTGAACACTGAGTAATCGTTGTAATTTTTTTTAACTGAACTCGAGTAGGGCTGTAGATAGCTTGAAGAACCAACACGTGGGTGATTGGCAAAGGCCATATATCGACTTTTTAAGCTTGCAGACTCTCTTATCTTCTGGTGTAGAAAAACCGGGAGGTAACTTCATATACACCTCCTCTTCAAGATCCTGACGTTGTGAACATCCATTTGAAATAATTCCCATCCTTTGACTGCAGCTACTTCGAGAACAATCCGGACTGTTGTCATCTTAACAACTGGAGCAAATGTTTCGTTGTAATCTGTCCCTTCTTCTTGTCTGTTACTCAGTGCAACGAGTCTTGCATTGGGTCTTTCCATTGTTTTGTCTGCGTTAAACTTGTATTTATAGATTCATTTGTACTTGTTTGTCTGGTGGTTAATTCTGTGATATCCCACGTGTCTCGATCTTCCAAAGTAACCACTTCATGATTCGTTGCTCCTCGCCATATTTTATGTTTCATTGCTTCTTTGTATGTGGAAGGTTTGACGTATTCCATAATAGTTGCAGAGTAACTCTGCATCGAGATAGAGAGACGATGTCCAAACATGTAATTAGTTAATGGATACAAGCACGTGCCTGGATACTATGATAGAGCGCAAGGGGATTTATCACTGGTTTGAGCCGAGTAAGTCACGTACGGCTTCAACAAAACAGACTTTTTTTTCTCTTATTCCTCGACCGAACGGTTCATCAATATTGGTTTCTGTAGCTATGTTGGTGTTGTCAGTTACCAGTTCAGACGAAACTCCCCCTTGCTCCAGAACCATCTCCAACTACCTCAGTGATTGGCTCAATGTGGTTTGTGGTAGGAGAACCATTCGTTATATCATCACCAAGCATTGATGGATTTGGAATAGAAGTAGTATCTATTGGCAAATCTTCATGCATACGGGGATTTGTGAATGGATAATTGTCTTTAGAGAAGACTACATCACGTGAAACAAATAAAATCTCTGTTTCTTAAGTCACACACACAATCCATCCCTTCTTGCCCATCGGGTATCCCTGAAAAACTCAACGCGTACTCAGTGACTAGTAGCCGAAGCGATTTGTCCATTTGGTAAATAGATAGGATAAGGCGCAATGGGTTCTATGTTTGTAAGTAATTGAATGTATCCCGTCATATGATGCGAAGTGCCAGAGTTTATTATTATGTCGTAACATTGATCTTTTCCAAAAAGAAGTAATTTTTCCCTTCTTACCCGTGAGGTTCTATGATAGATTAGAATTTTGGTTGTTCACAAACTGAGCTAAAGAAGCCCACTGATCTGAAGTAAAATTTGGTATTCCTGATGCTTGAGAGGATTGTACTTCAACAACTGAAACCGAATCACCTTCTTGTGTGTTGTAAGCACGAAAACCTGATCCTCGTCCACCACGACCTCTTCCTTGGTTATCATAACCTCTTCCTCGTGATCCAAGATCACTACCTTGTCCTCCATTGGGCTTGTTTTTATCCAATCAGTCTGGAAAGGCAATGAGCTGAAAACATTTTTTGGAGTCGTGTCCTTGTTTTCCACAATGTGAGCACGCAGTAGGTGACTTCACAAAGCCTATACCAGCTGCTTTTCATGTGCTTGATGTTGTCTGTTGTTATTGAGGTGAAGAAGAAGACTTTGCTGTAAATCCCACAATTGGTGTTCGATCATCACTTCCTCTCATTACATTGAGATGTATCTTTTCCTCCATCTGTCTGCTTAGCAAATTCAATCTCGTCGTTCTAAATCTAGAACTATCTAGACCCATAAGAAATTGATACACACGAATATTCTCTTGCATCGTTTCATACTTCACCATCGAATCACAGTATGAACTTCCACAACAACATGTGAAGCTCTTTTCCAAATCGGCGAGATCCTCCAACATAACCTTCAGATTGCCAAAGTATACTTCAACCACTTCTCCGTTTTGCTTGCACTAAGAAATGTATGCATGCAACTGATGAATCTGTGTATCATCACTCACAAATAATCTTCGTTGAAGACCCCCCCACATAGCCTTTGCGCTACTGAACAACGACATGGATGGTCATAACTTCGGTTCTACACTTCTGTAGATCCAACCAATGTTCATGGTGTTTACCATGTCCCACTTTTCTTCTTCATCCGGTTTTCCCACCGGTCGTTTCAGATTTCCATCAACGAATCCAAGTTTTCTGTTGGTGCGAAGTGAGTTGAGCATCAACTTCGACCATCGTTCATAGTTTTCTCCATTCAATAAGATTGAATTTTGTACATGCCATGTACTATCTGACGGATGCAGGTAGTAAGGAGACACGAGAGCATCTTGATTCGTCGGTATTGATCCAGCCGTCATACTATCCAAAACTTGCTTTCATTCCAGCCATTTAGAACACTAGATCGTAAAGAAAAAATATCGAGAGTTTATTGTGTAGGCTCTTATACCGTGTCAAGTTTGGTATAAACGTTTTCTGTTGTGTTCACATTAGCTCATAACCGAGCAATTTATACAAGAGGAAAAGTCGGTTACTTCCTTAAATATAGGAGATAAGCTCATATCAAATATTGACTTTAGATTCTACTACATCTCGATAATATGAAATCATATAAACTTATCCTAATAGTTGTATGTAGTACTATTGTACTAAGAAGGTTTTATTTTTATCTGAGATTATATTAGAACCGGAATGTTAGCTTTACATATTTTTTTTAATTGACTTAGCTTTACATATCCATAGGTAAATAACCAAAATGCCTCAGCATAGAGGAGACGCTGCTTCCAACTTCTAGCATGCAATAAAAGGAATTAATTAGAAAACCAAACTAGCTCTCTGATTAGGCAAAGAGGCTTATCTTAAGTGCATGCAAGTTAAGGTATTTTTGTTTGGCTTGAAATGTATTGTTTTTTTATTTGACACTTTACAGCTTCTGATTGGCGTTTAGACTTTCCTGTAAGGATTTCTAGTATATCTTAGCTGTTGGTTGGTAATATATAATCATTTAAAACAATTATGGTAAATAATCCTTTTCTTTGGATATATATATATGTTAAAACAGAAATTCAAACAAAAAGCTTTTTTCTTTCTCAATTGTTTTCCAAAAATATATTCTTACTCTTTCTGTGGTAATTTTCTGTTTTATGCTTCTTTTGCCTCCTCTCCTTATCCTTAGCACAATGCCAAACATAATATATAATCCAAGCTCACTCAGAGGGATAGACACAATCTTCTCTCGGCATAAATCATTTTTGATTATCAACTTACTGTTTCACCTTTCCCATTGCTTGGGACAATCTCATTTCTTTTGATGGGTTGCTTCCAGTCCAAAACTGCTAAGGTGATCAGGTCTCCTGATCATCCACCAGTTCAGCACAAACCAGAATCAGGTTTGACTCTAGTTTCTCTCTAAGACTTTTCTTTTCGTATTTATTGTGTGCTTTTGCTTCCAAGTGGAAGTGTAGATTAGCTTGTCTTTTGCCTAGTTATGTCTTAACTCCTTTGTGCGTGTGTTTTAATGATTGTAGATGTTGCTGTAACTGAGGACCAAGGGGATCATGATGAGGACCAAGTCGAACAGGAGAATCAAGTTCCATGTTTCAAAAAGTTTACATTACGTGAAATATACAACGTAACAAATGGGTTTAGTCCCAATTGCATTGTCTCTGAAGGTGGGGAGAGAGCTCCAAATGTGGTTTATAGAGGAAATCTCGAAGGCAATGGTCTCGTCGCTGTCAAGAGATTCTCTAAACTGACTTGGCCTGATGCACAGGACTTCGTGGTAAGAATCTTAAAAAGGGCTAGTTCAATATTTCAGATTTGTATTATTTTTCATTGATCATCAGTGACTAGTTTAAGACAAACGGTTTATATAGTTGTAGAAGGGGGGAAATAATAAATTAGTTACTGTCTATCTTGATCAGAGAATATGCTAATGTATGTCTGAAACTTTAGGCTGTATAGAAAAGATGTCTTGGAACTTTTTTTTTTGTCTGTTTATCTTGTCTGAATTGGAATAGTTGATCTTGCGTTGACCAATGTTTTGACTTGTGGAATCAGGATCAGGCGACCGATGTTGGAAAGCTTAGGTCGAAGAGATTGGTCAATCTGATTGGTTATTGCGTTGAAGGAGGCGAGAGATTTTTGGTGGCTGAGTATATGCCCTATGATACTCTCTCAAAGCATCTTTTTCACTGTAAGATGTTCCTCTAATCTGCTTCCCTTTTGATCTTCTCTAGCTAGAGACTTGATGCTCTTTTTTGTTGTGTAGGGGACCAACAGACACTTCCTTGGGAAATGCGTGTTCGAGTTGCATATTATGTCGCACAAGCACTTGATTACTGCCACGTCCAAAACCAAAAGATCTACCATGATTTAAGTGCATCCAGAATCTTGTTTGATGAGGAAGGTGATCCTCGTCTATCAACTTTTGGTCTCATCAAGAACAGCATAGACGGAACAAGCTATAGCGATAACTTAACTTACTCTCCACCAGAGTTTCATGAAACAGGTAAAGAACTTTCATTCTTATAGTACTTTCATGGTTTTTGATGAATTTTAACGTTTATCTTTCACATTTTTTTTAGGTATAGTTATTCCAAAAAGTGTGGTTTACAGTTATGGAAATGTTCTTATAGAACTTGTGAGCGGCAAACACATTCCACCAAACCATGTAATGTCCATGAAAGTTATCTTGTTTTATTTTACTCTTTTGTCATCTTAATATGAGACTAGTGATGAATGTTTCAATATTTCAGGCTTTTGATATAATAATGGAGAAAAATGCGCACCTACTCATGGATTCATCACTTGAAGGGAGATTTGAGAATGAAGACGCAATCCAACTTGTTAATCTTGCTACAAAATGTCTTCAAAACAACCCGGAAGATCGACCTGACACTGAATCTCTTGTCTCAGCAGCAGCACCTCTACAAAAGCTGGAAGAGGTTAAAGAATCATATAAGGAATACTCAATATTTTCTTTTACCAAATAATTAATTTTTTTTGTGTGTTTATGTTTAGATTTCATCTCATTTCTTGATGGGACTGCCTAAGAATACAGTGATAGAACCAACCATGCTTTCTCCTCTCAGAAAGGCTTGTTCTCGGATGGACCACGCGGCTGTATACGAGATTTTGCTTAAAACTGGTTACAGCGACGAAAGTGTAGAGAGTGATGTACTTAGAGACAAATCATTAACCTAGTTTAGTTCTTCCATTTGGTTTTTCACGTTCTAATATTATCTCACTTTGCCTCCACAGTTTCTAGTGACACGCCAAGTGCAGGAACTTGTTCAAGCAAAGAACATGGGGGACAATGCTTTCAGAGACAAGGACTTCATTAACGCGATTAAATTTTATTCAAAGGTACTCTATCCGTTTCATATATCGTAACCCTGCATTTTAATTTTTTTTGTATTAAATTTTCCAGTTTTATCCATATTCTTTCATTTCCATAATTATCAAACGCCAACAAATTAATACTATAATTAAAAACAAAACATATATATTTACAATTAATTTGATGGGATATAGATATTTATACTATCAATTATAGTATATTTTAAGAATTTTAATAATGATTATGTATATGATTTATATTTATATTTATGGTATCTAGTCAAATTTTGTCATTGTCTTTTTTAAAAATCTACTTTTATGGTATGAAGGAATTTTTTTTATCAAATTATTGTAAAAGTATTTCTAAAATCAAACTAGTTGTGATTAAAATTGTAAATATCATAATAAGATAGACGATCTGTCACGTTTTTTACTAAACTATATCACTATTTTTTTTTTCAAAATCAATAGATTATAACATATAAACAAAGTTTTAAAATTATTTCACAAATCAAGTTTAGAAGATCTTGATATGTGTAAGAAAACCAACAGCATATTACAGTTAGATTAGTGTGTTTGTATCTAACTCCTTGTAAACCCGTCTTTTTTTTTTTGTTACCAGTTGGTGAGGATGATGAACGTTCCATATGCGACTGTATTTGCTAGAAGATCCTTCTCCTACTTAGTGACGGGTGAACATGATCAAGCATTGAGAGACGCAATGAAGGCTCAAGTTAGCATACCGAAGTGGCCTACTGCGTTTTACTTGCAGGCTTTAGCACTTTGGGAGCTTGGTAGGGAAAATGATGCTAGGAAAATGATTAAAAAAGGTGCTGCACTTGAAGCTAGGCGATTAGAGAGAGATAAGAGAGTCCTTAACCTTCTTTGATAATTTATTTTATGCAACCGCTTCTGCTGTTCGTCATGCACCTTCTTTCCTTGTCTAAGCAAAAATATTAATAATAATTTTTTAAAAGAATAATAATAATTTATTAGCGAATTTCTGTTATTTTTTTTTTTGAATGGAAGATTTGTGCTGATTTTTTTTTTGCTGTCTAGAATCTAACTTCGAATGTTTTTATTTTCTTTGGTTTCCCTAAGATTATTTAGTTCTTCCATTTTAATAAACTTGTATTGATGTTATTAAAAATAAAGTACTTTTTGAAATAATCTTTACTTTATCTTTATTAATTACAGATTTTACCACTCAATTATAACTTAAATCTAAAGCTTATCATTAATGGTATAATTGTCATTTATACTTACACTTGAAACAATGAATCTCGGCCGAGTAGGCCTGGGCATTCGGGTCTTCGGGTCGGGTCTTATCGGATACGGGTCCTTCGGGTCTTAGATGTTTAGATCCAATAGGGTAATTAGAATTTCGGGTTCGGTTTGGGTCATGTCGGGTCTGGATCGGTTTGGCTCTTAGATAATTGGACCCAATAGGGTAATTAGAATTTTTCGGTTCAGATCCGAGTCAGGTTTGGTTCGGGTCCTACTGGGTCATGTTCAAAAATTACCCAAAACACACAAAAAAATATGAAATATTTAAAATTTTCAAAATATCCAAAATTTTATCTAAAATTGATCCGAAGACATGAAAATACTTAAAATTTATTCGATTACTTGAACTATATTTTAAAAATCTAAAATTTTACATGCAACCCAAAACTATACCAAAAGATCCAAACCTCAAACTTCTTAAAAATATTCTTAATACCAAAAATATATTATAAACATCCATATATACTTAATATATACTAAAAAATTTGGTTACTTCGAATATCCTATCGGGTCTCGGGTTTGGGCTGGGTCGTGTCCAAGACCCACGGATCCTCCATTACAAGATCCAATGGAGTAAAATGATATTACATGTATCCTAACCGGATTTTCCGGGTCGATTCCGGTTCAAAACCGGGTAAAATGCCTAAGCCTACTGCCGAGCACATTAATTATATAGTTCAACATTAACATTGACACTAACATTATCAACAATAATTAGTTGGGCCGAGACAACAAAATCATTTATTGACGAAAAAAATTGTTAGATCCATATAACTATTTTTGATCTTACTATTATTATTTAGCAATATAATATTTTAAGTCAATTTTATCATTACTGCTCCTTCATGTGATATACTTTTTTCTAAAAATATTTTATCACCAATGTTATAGTTGTTATATAATTACTTATACACCATATCTTATACTCAGTAATAAACATACAGTAACATCAATTATTAAAATGAATAAGCATATATCATACAACATATTATATCATGAGTCTTTCAGGTCCTAAACATTTTGACCTAACTAGACATTTGAAAAAAAATCAGTTCTTGTTTGGTTTGGATTGGTGTGGGTCCATAAATAAAAGATCTTTAAAATATCTCTAATTTTTGGGTACGTAATGGGTCTGAATCAGATCGAGTATTAAAAACTCAAAGTATCTGAAAATTCAAAAAAATATGTGAAGACCCAAACAAATACCTAAAATATTAAAATACCCAAAAACATGAAATTTTATTTGACTTCTGACATAAGAAAAAAAAAACTCAAAATTTTATTTGAATACCCAAAATTATATTTTTAAAATTTTGAAATTCACATGAATCTCAAAACTATAACAAAAACCCAAATACAAAATTTAAAAATATTCGTAATACCAAAAATATATGAAATACCCAATATATCTTTCATGTATTTGGATACCCAATCGAGTATTGGGTAGGACTTTGACTCTAGTAGAGACCCAGTCCAAAAAAATAACTAATAAATATTTTTTCTGGACCTAGACCAGAACCAAACATGTACTTTCATGTCGATTTTTATCAGTTTTCAGGTCTATATAAAAATGTTCAAGCTTAAAAGAAGGTTGCATAACAATGTACATACAAAATTTCAAATAAAATATTTTTTTAATTATATTAATTTTAAAAATTATTTTCTTGAATATAATACGATTTTGTAACATAAAATGTACAATAATTCTTAAATACTAATTTATATTAAAAATTATAATCTAGTAAACTGTGCTTTAGTCACTGTTGTGTCAAAAGAATTAGTCACGGCTGTGTAAATCACAACCAGAATGCCTCAACATAGAGGAGACGCTAACTACAACTTCTAGCAAGCAACAGAGGAATTAGTTAGAGGAGCTAACTGATATATCGGTGTTTTTACTACTTTATCAAATTAAATTAAATGTTTTAGATTTTTTACTCGTTTATCAAGTCTTTACAGTTTTAAATTTATTTGGAACAAAAAAGTCAAAGTGGATGTAGAAAAGAAATAAAAATACAAAAATATACAGATGGGTCAGAAGTTTAAGAACAAATAGAGGACTTTCCCACCTATGGATAAAGCAGCAAATGCAATTTTGCAGTTAAAACAACAAATTCAATTTTGAAAGATCATTCTTATTACTTGTAAAGTGGCTGAGTTTAATGAATATTGACCTTCAAAGATTATAACATTGTCATTGACATTACAAGTTTATGATATATTTAGTGATGATACATGGAATTTACAAGCAATTAAAGATTCTTTCAGTTTATGGAATGTTATTAAAACCTACTTCCTTAGAAATTCTTAACTCTATATATATATATATATAAATAACGAAGAAGAAGAAGAAGAAAATAAATAAATAATGAAGAAGAAAAAAATAAATAAATAACAAAGACGAAAAGCAGAATATGTTGCTGGACAGAATTGTCTGTATGGTATAATAGCCGCATGCAACCTATATTTGTGACACATAAAATTCCTCAAAAACAAATGTAAGTCGATTTTTATAAACGTATAAAGTGTTATACAATAAATTTCCACACTATATTACGCAGACCAAATATCTAGTAGTTATAATGATTAAAGTGAAAAATAAATAGTGTTTTAAAAGATAAGTTAGGCATCCACAAAATTAAGGTCGGGCTATTTACTTCTTTATAATTCAAGAAAAGAAAGATCTTTCAGAATGCAAATGGGAGAATTAAGAAGGGTTGGAGATGCATTAACCCATAATTTTCGTACATTGGGGGGTAATATTTAAATTTTGAAGCCAACAAGGCTGGCTTCTGTCGGTAAACCGTCCTCCGATTCTCGAAGACACTTGGCAATGATTATGGTGGATTCTAGTGGTCAGAAGTTCTTTTGCGGTTGTTGGTGACTTCTTTCGGAGAGGTGGCACTTCCCAATACCATGAGCTATCTTTTAATGGTGTATGGTAGTTCCTATTTCTCTTTCTCTTTTGCAGGTCTTACGAGCACTCTTCGGTTCGAGCTCAGCAGCCTTCTCGAGCCCGATTTCTTGCAGGTCCGTTGCTGGCGAAGGTGGCCCGTCCCTTCTGTCCATGCGGGTTTCTTGACGTTGGAGGCGAGTTTGTATAATCGGGCTATCTTCACTCTCTTTGGTTTGTGTCTCCTATCTTTTCTCTCCTTTTTACGTCTTTTGCTTCATTGATGGTTATGATTACAAGATTAGATGAACTTATCAAAAACTAGCTACTCCAGAAATGAAATGGATATACCCTGACATCCGAAGAAACAAGGTTGATCTCTCCTTTCTGTGGTTCCTGTAAAAGATAGAAAACGGTGATTAATGCACGAGGATGCTAGATCTGGTCTAGCGAAATGTGCTGAGGAAATGGGTTGCGCAAAGATAAATAAAAAATAGTAGAACTATGTATTTTGTGTAAGTCAGTTTAAATTAGATTTTTGTTCACGTTTTTGGGTTAATAAATATATTTTAATTAATATATATATATAATATGTCAATTAAAATGCTTAATTAAATTTGATCCAAATGGGAGATTTGAGTGTTTACCTACTTTGAATTTGGGCCACGCGAATATTTTGTCCAAAGTTAAGGCAAAGATGGACAATTAAGAAAATGATTTCTAGTTATTTTGTTTAATTATATAAGTATAGCTATATAAATAAAAATATTTTATGATACATTTAAAAAATAATTATCACCAAAATAGTTTCAAAGAGAATAATGATTAAAATAAAATTTATTAAAAAGTGTAAATATATATATATATATATATATATATATATATATATATATATATATATATATATATATATATATATATATATATATATATATATATATACTCTTTGATCTAGATTTAGGGTTTAAAGTTATGAGATGGAGTTTTGAAGGTGATGTGATGGAGTTTTGAAGGTGATGTTTAAAATTTTAAAAAATATTAAAAATTTTAAAATAAAAAAATTATTTCAAACATTTTTTTTGAAAATTATTTTTGTGACAAAAAAAAAAAAGAACTATTTGAAAGATTGCCATTATATAAATGAAAATGATATCCACTCTTGTCGAAAAACAAATATGTCACATCCAAATAAGACAATGTGTTGGTTGATGACCAATATCTAGCAACACATTTGACCACGCGCAAACTCGCACCTACATGTACACATGCGTGTATCATAAATTTAACTGATTTATGCATGCATCTGTACAGTATTTTTTACATTTTTATTTTCCTGATTTATTATCTGAAGTACTAGCACTAATGCAGGCGCGGCTCAGTGGCTAATTTGACATGGTGTTATCACCCAAAAAAAGAATCCAAGATTAACATTTTAGTGATAAAATTAGATAAAAAAATTTACATTCATATTTTTGTTTAAGTTCAAATACAGAAAACAAATAAACCATAACTAGTACAATTTAGAAGAACAAACAAAACAAGTCTTTATTCTTGTAAACTTTTCTTATAATCACTCAACCAAATAAACTCATTCTATTTACATGCTTTGAAGCAAAATCATCAATCAAAGATTCAATATTTAATTTTTCCAAAAATATTATTTTTAATTGTTATTAAAGCTAATCCACTTAATCTTCTTGTGACATAGATGCTCTTAGATATGATTTAAAAGCTTCAGTTTGGAGAAACTTCTTTCCGCAGAAACAATAGTAATAGGAACAGTTAGTAAAATTCTATATGCAATTGTAGTATTAGGAAAACTATCAAATTCTACAAGAAGATTCAAAACATCACATGCATCCACCTTTTTGTTTGGTAAAAGTTCTTTAAGAAACTTAAGTTCAAGAAAAAGTTCATCTCCATCTATATCTATCAAATCTTCAGTTTTTTAAACAAATTCTATAAAACTACAACAATATTTTAAACTATCATCATCATACAATTTTAACTTAACTGAATCAAATAAAAAACAAATATATTTTCAATAGTTTGTATTGTTCAAATCTCTTATCAAGAAAACTAATGGAATGATCTATTATACACAAAAAATATTGAATCCTAAAAGTTTTTTGATAAATGGGATTCATATCAGTTATATAGTAATTAGAATCACTTTCAATCTTCCATGATATTTTGATAATGGTCAACTGGGTAATTTTGGATTTGATCGATTATAGGTTAGAATGGATAATATAGATCAAAATATGATACTATATTTAGTTAAATGGGTTCTAACCTAAAAATTAAATATAGACTCATATCTCTTATATAATAGTTAAGAATACAAATGTCACATATTAACTGATACAAATAATATAAGATTAGTTTTGTTGGTCGATTGTACTAGTTGGTTCTACTAGATATCGTTTTTCTTTTTGCTTGAAAAAACATTGCTCTTCACAGTTATGGTGAGTAATACACTGCATCACAATTTTTACATAGACTAAGTATCGTCGTATCGTGAGTTGTTTTTGTTGAAAACATTGCTCTTCGATGTGTCGGTTTCCTCTACAATTCCATTATGTTAGACGTGTATTTACAAATGTAAAGCAAAAACCATGAAATATCCAAAACGATTTTAATTATACATCCTGTTTTCTGATTTTATAGTGATTTTTTAACCAAAAAAAAATCGTGTTTTCTGATTTCTGTCAATAGTTAACCTTTTAACTGTTATATATTTAATTAGATTTAAACATGTGTATAAAATGTAAGATTAATTCCATTTGACATCACAAAAGGAAAATTATTAAGGAAGATTGGTTAAACCGTAGATGTAGATATGTAACCGATTTTAGTCTATAGTTTTTATTGTTGTAATTTTATGTTATTTTGCTGAAGAAAAAGATTTGTAAAATAATTTAATAATTGCTTTAAGAAAAAAAAAAGTAAAACATAAACAGAGGAAAAGTAAAGAGCTGATGTAACAAGTTTTTGACTTTAAAAATAAACTACATCATGATTGGTTAAAATTACTATTTTAAAAATAAATAAAACTAATACATTGAAACCCAACCAATCATCACTATTACCATTAGTTGATGAACACAATGTCGTCGGACTCGATTAATTGATTGGCTGTATTGGTTATTTTAAAAAAAAATCTTAGAAAACCAATAAAATAGTTTCTCAGACATTAAAATATAAACATAAAAATTAAAAAATGAAAATAAGTAAAAAAATCAGCTCTTTAATAATAGATCATCAAAATTTGAAGAGAGAAAGAGAGAGATATTGTTCCAAAAAATTTGAAGAGAGACTATGTTATTTATTATGGGTTTATTTGCTAAATAACCAAAAAAATAAGGGAAATTAGATTTTTAGGGAGAGAATAGAGAGAGATAGGAAGAGAGAGTAGGAGAGAGGGGGTGTTTTTTAGTTAGTTAATGAATTTTGGTTTTTGTTGTGTATAGTGGATGCAATTTCCCATTTATTATTTATTATTGGTTTGGTTTAGTTTTTGTTTTAGAATTAATTAGATAATTAGATTGTAGATAACCCTTTATAAGTTTATAGTCTCTTAACGGATTTCTTATTTTTAAAGAAATTGTTAGTAACCACATATATTCAAAACTAGGCTTCGGACATATTAGTCGGGATCCGGAATATAATCTAATATCCGCTCCGAAAATAGGATATCTGGGGAGCTGAGATCCAAATCCGGATAGTAAAATCTTGGATCCGTTCAAACGGGATTCGGATCCGGATATCTTAACTTTTAGGTCTGCATCTCTGGATTCGGATTTGTTTTTTTAAATATATTTAATTTTTAATTTTATTAATAATATATTTGTATATTAATATTTATACATAAAATAAGTCTTATAATATTATATTTTTATTTTAATAATACTATATGTCATATATATTTATAAATTTTGTATTTTTAAATATATTTTATTTTATTTTAATTATTTTTAGGGATCTGAATCCGAATCCGAATATCCAAGGGTATCACAATATCTAGACAGATATCTACAACTCGGATATCCAGAAACCACCAATTTGGATTTTGATACTCTAAATTTTTCGAATATCTGAATTCTTATCACCCTAATCAAAACTATTAAATATGATGCAAATGTCTTATTTTAAAAGGAATATATGTTAGTAACCACATATATTCAAAAAAATATCTGATTAGACCCTAGTGCAGCCAGTCAAAACAGCAGGTCCGTTATTCGTATTTCGCAGGCTAACTTCTTTCTGTACCTACCATATGACGTAGTTATCTATGCTTTTATATATCTTTTTCGCCATTTTGTTGCCTTTTTCTCTTTCATTTTCTTTTTTTTTTGCCTAGTGTTCTCTTCAAAAGTGTAAATACCATTAGGGGTCAAGGTGACCGTTCCTAAAGTATCGGGGAATATTCTAACCACATCACAGTTACAACTGCAAGGCTCGGCTTTTTTTTATAGTAACTTGACATTTCCATCTCGTGAAGTCATTCGTTTTTTTTTGTATGTTCTTTTGTCTTACACAAATGGGAACTAAACTTTAAACTACAACTTTACATCTTAAACAATAACTACATTTTGACAGAAAGCCATAACTAAATTTATTTCGTCAAAGTTTCGTTATCTCTTATGTATTAAAAGTTTAAAGCGGATTTGTCATACTCATGCTGGCGTGGAAGAACAATGTTAAACCCTATTAGCGATTACGAACTTTAATAAATCTCATTTAAATAGTAAATTGTCTTGGTTACAATATAAAACGCCAAAAAGCATCAGAACCGGTTTTTATGACCGAAAAGTTAAGTGATACTGGATTCAGACTAAAATTCTATCATAAATGCCTTTGTTGTGTTAAACCAGGTGGAAAACTCGAACATTCATAAATCTATAGAAACACGGGTTTTATATAAAATATCATTGTTTGAAGAAATCGCGTGATGGTAAATAGTCTTTTTATAGAGGACTAGCGACTAGACAAATTATTCAAAGATTAGGCGAACAGTGTTAACGAATTATTAATTTGTTATATATATATATATATATATATATAATTTATATGAAATATTTTAGTTTTTAAATAGAAATATAAAATTATTATAATAAATTACCAAATTATATATGCAAAACAAAAAACAATTAGATAAATTATGGTTATTTACTTATATTATTGCTTAATAGACTAATTTCGATCGATTTTATTCTATTTTAACTGATTTTGAATAGTGTAAACCGATTTTAGCTGTATAAATCAGATTTTAAGAAAATCGTTTGGGATATAATCGAGTTACCACCTAGACGGGGGGCTAGACGCCACTTAGGCGGATGGCCTAGGCCCCACCTAGACCGATTTATAACTTTGTAAAATATTGAAAGGAACATAAAAGAATAATAGTGGTGGCGAAATTCAATATCGAAATAATATAAGGCATGAAAAAAAGTAGATGAAATATTTGGAATAGAAAAATATATGTTGAACAACAATCACAAAGTGACAGAATATTTTGTGTAGTTTAATAAAAGAGTTTATTTGGTTTTTAACTTACATGTCATACAGTATATAGCAAACTTTAGGTAAAAAACAATCATAAAGTGATAGATAACATTTCTGTAGATTAATAGCATGTTACTACTTCGATATATAATATTGACATAAAAACAAATTTATTGGACGTCTCTGAAATGGTAGAGACGTTATCAATTTAGTATGAGGTCGAAAAATAATATTTTTTTCATAAATGGTGGGGGGAGGGGTTGTCATATAATTTTCTTTAAAAAGAATTAGGAATCTATACCAGTGTTTCAATTCATTAAAAATTAAGAATTCTATACCAGTGTTTCGATTCGCTATGTTTCTTACTCTTTTTTTAATTTTCATATATATATATATATATATATATATATATCAATTGAAAAGTCAATTTTTACACATATCATTCATAGGTGAGTTGTTGGATTAATTGTTATAATTTAATTGGTGAATGATTTTTTAGTTTTCATTTATTTAATTTGAATCTAAAAAGAAAAATAATCATAAACCAAATTATATGAGTTACCAAACAAATCATGAATAAAAAATAGAGGAATATCCTAAGATATACCAAAAAAAATTTTTGTCACCAAAATAGACTTTAAGGAAAAAAATGATCAAATAGACTTTGTCAAAAGGTGTAAATATACATTTATACCCCTTGAGTTTAATAATCTAGACTTAGGGTTTAGAGTTATGGGATGAAGTTTAAAAATTAAAAAAATTAAATTTTCAAAATAAAAAAAATAATTTTAGTCATTTTTTCTTTGAGGTCTATTTTTATGAAAAGAACTTGAAAAATATATATTTGAGAGATTTACCCGAAAATATATCTTTGAATTTAGGGGAAATTTCAATTCTAATACTAGTTTGCTACCACTTTTCAAATTTACCTTTAATGAATAAATATTTTCAAAAATACCTTTGAATTTATAAAAAATATACATAATTAATTTTTCTAAATATTTATAAAAAATTAGAAACTAAACCCCACCTCTTTAACAATAAACCCTAAACAATAATTACTAAATTGTAAACCCAAATGTTAATATAGTTTTTATTGAAGGTATTTTTGAAAAACGGTATTTAACTTATGGTATTCTTAGCAATTTCTCTTAAATTTATAAAGATTTTGTTATCAAACATATCAATAATAAAAACTTAATTTGAAATATCCAATTTATAAAGAAGCGTTCAAATATTTTACATTTTTGATTATTCAAAATTTAGTGATGTTGTATCATTTTAAACACAAAGCAAAAATTTGGATAATTTAAAAAAAAATATTATAGGAAATATAATCATATATATATATATATTACATCAGTTTTTAAAAATGAATAAGATTATTGTTAACAAATCATTCAAATTTGTAAAAATGAAACTTTTTATATCAGCTTAAGTTATAAAATAATAACAAATTTCATAAACTTCATATTTAAATGAAAATTATCACCATGGAATTAAAGTATAAATTTAGTGAAAAAAATTTATGGTTTAAAATTAACCCAACATACTTTCATATAAAACAAAACTTATTATTATCATACTAAATACGAACAATATTACTGTGAATTTGTATAAATAGGAATCAAATCTAACACGGAAAATGCTCATCCTCCTATATATTAATTGAGAATTCAATTAAGTGATTTATGATGATGTGTCATTTATAGGAGACCTCTTTAATTATTATTTTTAATTTAATTGGTTGATGATATTTTAATTTTTTATTTATTTATTTAATTTATCTAAAAGATAAACCAATAATCAACTTGCATCACTAATCAAACAAAACATACTTAACAAAAATGACTATAAAATATATGTATTTATGGAATTAAGTCATTAGTGCTCATATTTGTGTCATAAATTATTTTATGCATTCAAAAAAAAATTAAAGAAAGAAAAATTTAAAGAAATAAAAATTTAAAAATTTTCCATTACACATTATATATATAATAACAACAAAATACAGTTATTGGTTATTAATTTTTATTAATTATGTACATATATAATAATATTCAAAATTATATATAATATAAAATTTTCATAAATTTTTTATGCTATTAAATAATACTTTTATGAAAATATATTTTAAAACTTTTCCTTGCATATTATATAGATAACAAAATTATATATAATATACTTTAAGTAAAAAAAATTAAATTTATTTTAGATAAAAATATGTTTAAGCTCTTCCATTAACAAATCTATAAATTCAATATTTACCATAATAACTAGTATTTTGTCAAAATTAAAATAAATTGTATAAGAAAAAAAGATTTAACTTTTCCTTGTATATTAATATATAATTAAAAATAAAATAAGATTAGTAATTAGTAATTTTATTTAGTTGCATATTGTGTTAGTAATTATATAAAAATATTTTATCTTTAATTTAAAATAAAATGTTAAGCTAATTTATATATAAAAATAAATTGAAATTACTTTCCATCAACAAACCTAAAAAATTACTATATCGATTTCAAAAAAAAGATAAATTATTTTATACTTTTTTGAAAATATTTTTTTTTAAGAATTTTTTTGCATATTATATAGGTAATCTGTGTTTGTTATATCAGATTAATTAATTATGTAGTAATACACATACATGATATATACATAGTATAATTTTTCATGAATTGTAATATCATATCTTTCGAGATATATTGAGTGCCATAAGATATGTATAACAAAACACATAAAATAGAATAATAGAAATAATTCTTCATGAAGAATCATAAAAATGTAACATCAAACTAAATGGAAAGTAAATCTCAACATTCATGAATCATTTATGGTATACATATATGGTCAATTGAAAATTGAATTATGGTTAAGGCCACAAATGTTGAATCATAAAATTGTATGTCCACTTAGTAAATTGAAACCACATATTATTTAGTTGAAAACTGAATCGATGAGGTTTAATTAATGATATTATGGGATGGGTTTTATCTTGAAGCGTGTGTGTGAACACGTCAAATAGCTTTTGAGACCAGGTAGGTCCAAGTTCTTTTGGAATTTTGGGAACTCTTAAGACAAGCAATGTCTTTATGTGCTTTCGGTGTGTCTCGTTATTTTTCTTCTGGATTTTAAAATGGTATTATAAAATAATGTTATTCAGTTCACATAGTCTAATTAATTAATATGCCCCCATAGTTCAAAACATTGTGCTATATATATCAAACGCTTCACAACCATTCAACACTCTACCACCTTTGTCTTCTCTTTAATCATTCTCCTAGTTTAATTACTCACTAATCACATTTGATTTCTTATATAGCTACTCTCTGATTTAAAGTCAGAGCACCTTTTTCTCCAGCCAGTGTCTTTGACCCGTCGCAATTACCTCTGCCCTCAAATTCAAATTCCAGTCTATTACTCTTCGTTATTTCCAATTTTTTTCCCTTAATTTTGTGTCTATTGTTTTTCTCAATATTAAAAAGAGGAACTTGGGGGTCATTGGGCTGATTTTTTTTTTATTTGTAATCATACGATTTCTTTCGGACAATGATCTTGTCACAAAAAGAATGCAATCAACGTGAGTTGCAAGCTTTTCTTAAGAACAAATCAAGTGTCGAAAAAAGTTTCTATTTCTGGATTTTCAAAATATTTAGTAGATTTGATCGCTAAACCTATCTTGTCTCACAAGCAACAAGTGCAAATGGGAAGTTCATGCTTACCTCCTGGATTTAGATTTCACCCAACTGATGAAGAGCTCATAGGCTATTACTTGAGTAGAAAAGTCCAAGGCCTCGAGATTGAGCTTGAAGTCATTCCTGTTATCGATTTATACAAATTCGATCCTTGGGAGTTACCAGGTAATTTAAATTAAAAAAAAATGTTTGAATAAATATCATTCATAAATTTATGTCTAACTGTTATCTTTGTTGTTGTAGATAAATCGTTCCTACCCAATAGAGATATGGAATGGTTCTTTTTCTGTCCAAGGGACAAAAAATATCCAAACGGTTCACGAACCAACAGGGCTACAAAAGCCGGTTATTGGAAAGCAACCGGTAAAGACCGGAAAATAACTTGTAAATCATCTGGTGCTATAACTGGATACCGGAAGACACTAGTTTTCTATGAAGGTCGTGCCCCATTGGGTGATAGAACTAGCTGGTTTATGCATGAATATCGCCTTTGTGATGACGATCTTTCTCAAAAGTCACCAAATTTTAAGGTAAGAAATTTATTATATGTTTCAAAATATTCATCCCTTTAATTTAATGGAAAGAAACCTAAGAACCATATATATATATACGTTGGAGTTTCAGGGAGCTTTTGCGTTATGTCGTGTAGTCAAGAAGAACGGACTTAAGACCAAAACTTTGAAAAATAAAAACGAACAAGCTATTGGTTCAGGTTGTTCTAGCCTTGCGACCTCTCCATGTCGAGATGAAACGACGCAGTTTCAATCTTTCAAGCCTTCTTTAACTACAAACGAATCTTCTAGCACTTGGATTTCTCCTGATTTCATCCTTGATTCCTCAAAAGTACGTACTATAGTATTATCTAAACCGAAAAACAGTTTTGTATACACAAACACTTAGTCTGATTTGGTCTTGTGAAATTTTAAATATAGGATTATTCTCAAACTCAAGAGGGTGCTTTTGAGTACCTTCCCAACTACCATTTTCCAGTCAATGGGGCGAACCACCAGATGGGATTTCCAGAGAGTTCTTATTTGAACATTGATCATCCAGTGCAAACCGGTTACTGGCCAAATTATGAATACGACCAAACCGGTTCATTCGATTACTCAAACCTTTTCTAGGTAGAAGGAAATGTGTGGTCTCTTCAGGACAAAAACGCCTTTTAATGTTGGAGTCCTCGAAGTAGATAAAATTGGTTTGTCATAAATTTGGAGTTTCTTGCATTTTATTTTTAGAATATACATTATATATTGGTTTTTGCCTTTTTGGTTTTGATTTTAGTAATGAATATATTGTATGCTGTGGAATGATTATATTATACTCCTAATTTGTTATATGATACTCTTATTTTACGTTCTGATATGTATTCAAAGAGAATGATATATCTCCCAATCATTAATTGGACATAACTTATAATCGTTAAACTAAGGTAATGAATCACTTGTATAGTTGTATAAGAAAACCCATAAATTCGGGACCATTTCTTATATTATAACTTATGTAGATACATAGTTTTTGAAAATCCATAAAGGGGATTTAGGAAAAGAAGATTACGACGATTCAGAACTAGAAAGAGGCAAATGTGACGCAGAAAATTGTTTTAAGATGTATGAAAGTCTAAAAGTTAGCAATTTTCACTTGTTGGAAAGCTTTAGCTATATATTTTTTAGGAATATCCTGAAATAGACTTAATTTTTTTTATCACCAGAATAGATTAAGAAAAAAATAATTAAAATAAATTCTATTAATGAGTGTAAATATATAATTATATCTTTTTGATTAACTAAATTGGACTTAGGATTTAGAGTTATATGGTAGAGTTTTGGAACTGAGGTTTAAATTAAAGTAAAAAATAAAATTTACAAAATAAAAAAATCTATTTTGTTCATTTTTAGATATATTTTTGTGATAAAAAATTTTAAAAATTTATTTGAAAGATTTTACTTATTTTCTTCTCACGACTATTTTTAGTATTATTTCTTTTAAAATATACAAGATACTAGTTTAAACTTCTTTTTTTTTATTTGACCACTTGATCACTTTTAGAGATTAATATACATTTATTTTTGACAAGATTGCTATACTTTTACTTTACCTCAAATATCCCTGTTATGACTACTGACTCCATAATTTTGAAGGATTTATTTCTTTTAAACACTTCAAAGCAAGCATAAAAACTATTTCCCTTTGTTTCATTATAAGTGCCGTTTTAGATTTTTGCACACAAATTAAAAATAATAATTAATTTTACATATTTTTTATATAAAAAAATAATTACCTATACACCTAATCATATTTTAATCAATAGAAAAATAAATTGCAGCACAAAATTAATAAATTTTGCATTGAAAGTCGAAAACGACATTTATTTTGTAACAAAAAACTTTTCTAAAACGACACTTAATATGAAACGGAAAGAGTAAAAAAGACCAAAATGTTAGACAAAATTAATATTAACATTTTTTTTCTTTGTCTTATGAAGTGCTGTCTTTATAATATAATAATGTGTGTTAGAAAATATATCACATGTTCTAGTGTCTCCATCCTTCCTATTTAGAATTTAAGAACTTTAAATGTCTAGAAATATCACCTTTGAACAAATCATAAATCAAGTTTTCTGACAGGTTTCATATATCATCAAATTTCTAATATCTTATAGAGAGAATGGCAATCAAATCAGAGGATACGAGACTTTTTTAAAAAAAAATTGTATTGGTTGCTAGATTCTTTTTTTTTTGTTGGAAAAGGTTTAGATGAAGAAAAAAAAACGGAATAAGTGGGGGAAAAGACTATGAGCCGTAGGAGGTTTAGTATTAGATAGTATTATATGAATAATATTTATGATTTGTGAACTTTGTGTTTAAGATTTAGGATTTTTTTTTTTGGGGGGGGGGGGGGGGTTGCAGGTGTAATTGGTCTGAGAGTTATAGTGATATTTCTTTATCATAAGAACTTTTTATACTTCCTTTCTAGAAAAATTTCCAGAAATATTTGGCTTCCTTAAAATTTTGTAATTCTTTCATTTAAAAAGTTTCTCTGTGTACGTTCTAATCAAAATGGGTCCATAGCTCAGTGGTAGAGCAATTGACTGCAGATCAATAGGTCACCGGTTCGAACCCGGTTGGGCCCTTCATTTTTGAAGTTTTTTTTCCTTTATTTTTCTTCCCAAGTGTTAATTGAAATGAATGAAGTTCCATTTCAGGGTTAATGTGCGGGTCTTAGACATTTATTCTCGACCATTACTAAACGATCAATTAATCCAAAAACAAATAAAAACCAGAGTTTGAGACACAAGAGAATAACTCTATATCTCCAAACAATCGTTATAAGTAACTTAATATATGTTCTTGCCAGTTGCCATAAGCTGTGTTGTCTCGACAAGTTTGAGGTCTATTTGGATTCTAACATCAAGACTTGAGTTTGATGATAAAAATCATCAGAATCATGACTATAAAGTGCTTCTTGATCTCGCATGTTTATTCTAATTACTAAATTCTGAAAACGAAGACACGAAAAGGTATCATCCAAGATGGACAAACCGAATCATACCGAACCAAATCGAACCGCATAATCGATTCTTTTATACCGACCGGATAAATAAGTCTCCCGTCTTTTCAAATATACACCTAAGTAAAAACTTATTCCGCGGCGCCGACACTGATCACAACATTCGCCGGTTTTTCGCACCGGACATCGTCAGCGGTCGGATCATACTCCTTAAAACATGCGATCCTTCCCAACTCCTCCACTTCCTCTATTACATTATCAAGCCTCGCCACCATCTCCACCAGCAACGACGCAAACGCCGCGAACGGCAAGGCCTCCGAGAACTCCAGGCTCGTCATCACCGCTATTTTACTCAGCTGCGGCCGTAGCATCCTCCTTTCTCCAGCCGCCGCCGCCGCCGAGGTCTCGGACCTATTATTGTTCTTGAACGATCTCCTGTACTCCATCAAAGCTGACGTGTCCGTCCTGAAGCTAGACAGCGAAACGGCGCCGCTTTGGCCTTGACGTGAAACAGTTTCCGCAGAAACGTCGTTATCACGGCTGCGTTGTGAAACTGCGTTTTGGTGTTTATTGTTGTGGCGATGGAGATTGGAGCCGAGGAAGAGTTTAGGCTGAGACTTGATGGCCGAGTTAAGGTCTTGGAGTGCCACGTGGAGATGGTCGGAGAGAATCTCTGGCGAACAGTGACGGTGGTTTGAGATGCTATCGGCGAGTTCCGACAAAGCTTTGCATACTTCTCCGGCTAATCTTACACAAGGATCTTTGAAAAGAGCGCGAACAGATCTTGGAGTCTTGAAAGAAAATTAACAAATAAAGTAATCAATTAATTTAACATATGCATTTTATTAATATAGTTTTATACTTACTTGGTGTTCAAAAAAAACACACTTACTTGAATCTCAGTTTGTAAGCAACCGTGAAGAGCAACAACAGTGTAACCAAATTGACGTAGAACAGCTCCAACTTTAACATATTGTTGACATGGGAATCTATGACATCGCCTCGTGTGTCTTGGCTCCCAATTTGCATATAATGCCTTTATTTATTTCATTTAAAAATATTTTAGTTTATTTATTCTGAACTAGAAAACAATATAATTAAAAACTTACAAGTGTTTCATCGATGGATTTGGAATCCAAAACAGCTTGATACCCTTCATAGATTCTGTCTTTTGAATCTGATGTTTCTTTCTCTTTCTCCTCAAAGTACTCACTCACACATGCTACAAAAAAAATATATATTAAAAAATGGATTTGAATTATGTTATTTGTAAGATGTTTAACCAATATACATCACGTTACATGTACCTTCTATAGAGCGAGAGAGGCCTTGGAGTTTACCGACGGTGGTCTTGTGGAGATCTTCACCGGACCAAATAGGAAAAACAAGAAGGCTCATGAAAAGACATATTCCGCAACCGATAGCTATTGTGTAGAATCTATCGTGTGCTATGCTTATCACACTGTCTACTCTATAGCTCGAAACCGTTATGAGATTGAACGTCAAGAGAAATATCACAACACCATAATCGTAATTCTTCTTTATATACGGTATAAATCTTATATATGTCGCAGCCGCTCCTGTAATAATTTAGAAAGAGTACACACATTTTTAGTAGTTTTATTGTTAGAAACTTAATATACAGAAACGTATATAGAGAAATACATACCAATGATGAAAACAGCAGTGCCAATGAAGATAGCTCGAAGAACTTTTCCCGAACCATTAGCGACAAACTCAATGAAAAATGCCAAAGATCCCGCGATTAGTGTTCCTAATCCTCTATTAAGCCCTTTGCACAACGTTGCACCTAAAGAATCAAGAAAATCAATCACATGTTATATAAATGACACTAATTAAATTACTATTTTAATGAATTTTAAAATGTAATGTACAATAAAAGGATCATTGACACTTACCGGCAGAGAACTCGAGAACGACGACGACGGTCATGACAGCCCAAATCGCATTGCTCCCAATGTCTTGGAAAAGAGGCTCCATGAGATATAACAAAGAGACAAGTGTTAAGGAAATACCTACTTTAATGGCATGTATTACCCTTCTTGGATCTTCTTTTCCTACATCCCAAAGCCTTTTCGGAATCTTCTTGATTTTCTCCGGAGGTTCTAACACTTTCCACTTCTTATTTCTCAAACCTTCCTCCATCTCAGTGCTTCCTACGTGAACCTTGTTGGACATTTTGGGGGAGAGATAATGGTTCTATATTTCTCTCTCCTTTTGTAATAGAATGTGTTGTTATTGTGCTACTCTCTATATATAGCTCTTTGCGTGTGTATATGTGTATATATGATGGGGATCTATGGTTTGCCTACATAGTTGTTATTACGTGTGATTGTGTTGGTTGAACTACGGGAATTTCATTTATTATGTTTCGATTCGTAAATTTTTACTTGTCGCATGATTTTACAAAATCACGACTATGGTTTAATTTATTTTGATGTTTTGGCATTCTGATAACAAAATAAAATATCTTTTCGCAGTTTCGCTTAATGGTCATTTTATTCTGTTTATCGCGTAACGTTTTTTTTAACGATTATTGTTTAAAGAAAATCAATTCAACACTCCTAATAAAATAAGGGGAAATTGTTTTTTTGAGCCAAAAAAATCATAAGATTATCCCATTAACATAAAAACGAATTTGTACCATTTTTACCTTTAATACCCTTTCTATTTTTCTAAATAAATCAAAATAAATTATTTTGCAAACCAAAAAAAAATTGAAAAATATAAAATATTGAAGAAATAATTATACCAATGTATTGGTATTTTTTGAGGTTTAAAAAGTTGTTAAATAAAAAATTAAATTTACGTTCTACGGATAGCATATACCGTGTTCTATAGAGTAGAATTCAAAATCTACTTTTTGTTATGTGTCATATTTGTTTTAGAAAACATAATCTGCTAGAAACAAAGTAATCCAAATAAATTTGGAATCTTCAATCTGCGCTTTATCTACCATTCTAAAATATGCGGAATTAACAATCTGCAGTCTACCAATAATCTAATTAATCGTAGAAATTAGTTTCAAACACTGTAACTGTCTTCTACCTATATTAGAATGTAGATTCTACTGATAAGTATAAACAGTTGCAAAAATTAAGGAAAGAGTAATTATGAAAATATTTGAAAATATTATGTTTCCTTATATTTAAATACGATTTTTTAACAAAAAAGTAAAGAAAAAAATCAGTTTTTTTCAATTTATCGTTTTCTTCAACCTCTCTTTCATATTTGGGTATATATTTTTTCTTTTCTTAATTAGTTAAATATTTTAAATTTTTTAATATTTTTAAAATATATAAGTAATTTTATTTTCTAAGGTTAGTATTGTAATTTTTGAAAATATTATACTAATGAGACAATTAGGAGAATGATTATATTAATGGGACAACTTCATAGTTTTTTTGGTTCATAAAAACTATTTTCTCTAAAATAAAACCCTCGTGATGTTACCATTTTACCTCTATATGTGTATATGCTTTAACATAATTACCTTTTATAGGTACATAAATAATATTCTCTTGTGGCAAGTGATGAAAGATTAGATTGATGGGTTTCACATGACTTGCAACTATTGATGTTGATATTAATTAAAGTACCTTTTTCTCTTTTATTCACAAGATCGAAAATAAGAAGTCAAAAGTTATTGAAAAGGATACTAAACTAATATACGTTCCATAATATTTCTAAACTACTAACTATAGAATATGAGATCCAATTGTTATTCTTAGATATCAACATTTGCACTGTATAATACTATGCATGCGTCATCCCTTATAAACTAATATTTTTAAGAATATATTTGGAAATTAAAACTAGACAATTAGTTAATAATCAACGTTGTCATCTTAGACTAATTACAAAAGTAGGTATACAAATTTTAGTTAAATTAATTAGTCGAACATAATTAAATCATACTACTGGTTGCTTTTATCAAATTGATTAGGTATGCGAGAAATGATAATTAGTTATCACTTTGTATTAGGTCAAAAAGAGATTAAATATGTAGCGTCCTTACACGAACTTCTATTTTACAACACAATAAGTTATTGATCATATGACCAATAAACCAAAGGTAAACAATCTGCATGAACACAAACTCAAATTGTATTATGATAAACCATAAACGACACAAGGTTTCATTAGGAAACATAGTGGTGATAAATATAATACAGTCTAAAGCGTAGTATAACTTTGTCTTATAAAAAAAGAAGTCTTTAACAAGTTATCAATATCTCAACTAAAGTTGACATTTTGGATCCTTTGAAGCCGTACCAACGTTGACACATAACACATGTATACCTTCTTTTTATTGCACGGGGACAACTAATTTTACAAATTGGGGTTTAAATCACATTACGCAAACTAGATGCCACGTTAATCACTAAATACGAAACCGCCATGTAAAGTTCACAATATCTAAGCTATTCATATCTAATCAAAATTAACTTGTCACTTCAAACAACAAGGAATAAATACCACACGAGACGATTATAGTTAGCAAACTAGTGGAATACACAATTTGATATTTTCTTTTTCTTTTTAATTGTGAAGTTAATTCGCTGTATTGCAACGTCTGTTTGGCAATATAGATTTAAATTTATATAAAATTATTAAGTCCAAATAAACTGACAAAAAGATGAAGCAACAATAATGTTCTTACTGCTTCGGCTTGGATATTTGTTTCAAAAATCGGATTTTCACGAAATGTAACGTCTCTCTTACCGTATTCTTCCACCAAAAGGGAAAAGGAACGTGAACAGTATTACTGACCACACGGGTTGCGACTTTTAATTTGATACACACAACTCATTACAATGGAGTTGTTGGAATACAGTTATGAATTCACCGTCCAAAGAAAATTGTATTTTGTCTTCTATGTGGCTGATCAGTTAACCTGATTAGAATATGTTTCAATTTTCTTTAATAAAACAAGGTTTTTGATTCTACATATTGTGAACTTCTAATGATCCTAACTCCGATTAGCGCCGTAGTCGATCAACCAACTCCATTGGTTCTATTATTATTCAAAAAAAATTACGTTCATTGTTGCAAAATGCAAGAAAATCAAGATGGGTGATGGGTTGTTTACATGTTTACAAAAGGTTGAGTTACAAATGGTCAACTTTTGTTTTTTTGATCAACTTGGTTTTGTTACTGTAGATATTTTTAGTTCTACATTGGGTTTGTAGTTACATATTATTTGTGTTTCAAAAAAAAAGTTACATATTATTTATAATGTATATGTTACAAGGTCCAATAGATGCAAAATTAAGTATATGTTATAGAATAGTTTAAGATATTTTGGTATTTATTAATTAACTTTAGTTTAATCGAAAATTATGACTAGTTGTAGATTATAGATTTTCTGATAATTGTTTGATATTTTTTAGTTAATTTTTGATGATATTTTTAAAAATGTGTTTTAGTTTGTTTGTAGCCAAAACACCAAAATGACAAATAAATATTTAAATATACGATTCTGTTTGTAGGTGTTGTGTGTGAAAGGTGAGATCTTTGTATGCAAACTTAACAGCTGTTTCTTTACTTTAGGGTGTTGTGTTGTTGAGCATATGTGAGATTTCAGATTTCTCGTGTGTTATCCACGTCGCTCATGTGGGTTCTCTCCTCGTGTCAGAAGAAAAGTTAGTTGGAGAAAATGAAATTACTAACAAAAAGAAACTTGGGTTCATGTTTAGTAAACCAAAAGAGATTGATCATACCATGTGTATAAACACAATACAAGGTCCAATAGAAGCAAAATTAAGTATAGAACAAACCCCAAAATCATTTTTGTCTGTCTCTAATTATAAAACTAGGACCTTTTTGCTCAATAATCAAAAAACAAGACCTCATTTGGCAGAACCGAACCTAATTAATATTCTATCATTTGATACCAAGATTTGAAGTTCTGATGAAACAAAAACCTGTCCTAATTAGTTACCACTGTTTCAAGTCATTTTATACTATAAGCAATCTTCCTTGATTTTCAACGCATTGCTCGAGTTTCCCAACAGAAGACACAACCAGTCTTATTACTTTTGCAGATTTTATTTCACACTAGAGGTTTTACTACGCTAAACACGGTTTGTTCGTCTATAAAATTTATATAATTTTAATGTTAAATACATATCTGTTTTAAAATAATTTAAGTTTTTTTAAAATGAATTATTACATTGTCAATACACTTTTTATAAGATAAAAATATTAAATTGTGAATGTAAAAGAAAATATTTTTGTTTATTAAAATTTTATTGGCCAAAAATTATGAAAATAAACAATTACAAAAAAATAAAGTTATAATTTAAATTTGAGATGTTTTTAATATGTGTCAAAACTTCAAAACATAAATTAGTAAACATCACCGGTTCCTAATTGAGCTAATGTAAAATATGAAACAATTTAATAAAATTAAATTTTTTGAAAAACCCTTTGTAAATATATGATCCTAATATAGACATAATTAATAATCATTTTATGTAAGTTTTAGATAAATATAATCAATATATTGTATGTTTTATATTTTGTGCACACTATGTTTTGTTTTCTATTCACAATAAAGTTAATATTTATGTTTTCTTAATATTTAAAAATATATTGATATTGTTTTCTCATCGTACGTTTATTGCATTTACATTTATTATATAGTCTATATACTCGAATAAGAATAATATAGAACTTGTATCTATAAAATCTAATTGATACATATACCATATATTTCTTCAAAAACTGCGCAGAAAGAATCAGGAAAATAAATATCGATTTTAAAATTCCCTTAAGCAAAATGGAGATTTTATTTTTTGGTAAAAAGATTAAATACAGCAAATAGGGGATTCCAGCTTTGGTTGGAGGGGATGATGCAGGCGTGCTCTACCTATTGATATGAAGAAATATATATCAAACAGTTGATAGTTAATGGTAATATTTTTTTTTTGTGATGCAACCTAGAACAACCATACTCATCCATCGTTATTCCATCCTCCTAAGTTAAGTTTGCTTGCAGATCGACTAATTTTAAATAGTTTGGTCACGTAAATGTATTTAATGAACTGTATTAGCTTCATATTTTCATTTTGCATGGGAGCTAGTTCCACTCTTTTGTAGTCAACACAAGAGTAAGATGACGACTATATTTTCATGACGAAATATGAAGCTCGACGCAAGAGTAAGATGGAGTTTATGGCATTTTCTATTTTACCTATGTAATTCAATTTGAATAATCCAAAAGAAAAAGAAAACAAAGTTGGAATTCTAAGAAAATTAAAAGAAATTAAAATTCAAGGAATGAATTAGTTTATATAAATAAGCAATCTAACTTTATATTTTTAATTATAGCATATACTGATATATATACACTATTATATGCAATTTTATTTTAAACAATCGGTGTTTGTTTTATTTGGTTTGCTAAGTTTCTAACCGAGTATATGTATGTCCTGCGTTTCCTTAGGAAAAACATGTCGTACTTTTTGTTTCTGATAAGTAAAAACATGTCACACTTCTTTGATTCCAACTGGACGATGTTGGACATCGCAATGGTCTCCACGGATTCCAACTGAATCGTTACGTGGAGGGTCTGAGGTCCTACGCGCAATGCCTAGGACATTTTGTTTCACTTTCTGGGTCCTTGTCCTTGGTTGATGAACTTGAATCACCATAAAACACTGGCTACATCTCTGTTAGTTGGGCTGAGTTGTTGACATCATTCTTGGTAATGAGTTTATCATGCACATCTGAAACTGCGATGGGGATGTCCAATGTTGGATTAGGAGGTGGAGATATTGAAAGACAGACAACCCTGTTGGCGGAAATAATCTGTCTTTTGGCTTGGAAGTTGTATGGTGGATTAGGAGGTGGAGATATTGCAAGACAGATAACCCTGGTGGCGGAAATAATCTTTCTTTTGGCTGTGAAGTTGTATGGTGTTATTTTCAACTTGAATTTGTGGGTCTGGCCGATAGAGTCGACCATGCATTGAGGATTTGCAATTTCTTGACCAGAACCAAGTCTCTATTAGCATGAGTCAAACAACATATCATGCATAAGATTCAATAATTATATATGTATAGATTCAATAAACGTAAACATACCTCTCGATACATGCCAAGTAAATCAGGACTTGTCTTCCCGTGAGGTATTCACCGGCGTCACCAAGCAACACAAAAATGTTTCCTTCTTGGTATTATCGTAGACGGACATCTTACGCATCTACCTATGTCCCAAATCATTTCACCGATATAATATTAAATAGGTGGTGGGTAATTATATTGGTAATTAGTAGGTGGTGGGTAATTAAAGTGGGGCTGAGCTGAGGTGTGTGAAATTACTTTACAATACCATCAACATTGTCAGCACCACATTTTGAGAACATCAATAATGCATGATCCCTGTTTACTTTTTTTTTGGCAGCCGATGCAGGAAATATAATACCAGCCTGATTCCTTCTCTAGATCATCAATTGTTGCAATACAATTGAAAGAGTTTTCTACATTTGTTAATATGAAGATGTAAACAAAGTGATTTGGTATGATACTCTGAATGTAGAGAGAGATGGACACACCTGAGTTGTTTCATTCTAAACAGAGGTAAGTATCCCGCAATAGATAGTGTTTCAAACTTGATTATTTCAGATGTTTCTTACAACTGAGACGAAAGAGTATTTTTCAGATAGCCTAAAAAGGTCATATAATCAGGCGAAGATGACAAAATGGAAATCCTGAAAATAAATCAACAGAGATATCTGAGAAGGTTGCAGATGGTTTTGAGGAATTGATATTAAGGAACTAAAATAAACATGAATTGCCTATAGGGATACCATCAAATCTTTGATTCAGATTCCTTGGTCTATACTAGCATTATATAAGCAACATCTCACAACCTTAAGAAAAAAAATTGGTTAGCTTGAAAAAAAAGAGAAATTTTAGTGTGCGATAAAGTATGGATCACTTAGGTTGGATCAATGATTTATGCTGATATTATATCTTTGTATGTGCCAGTTGCAGCGTTGTAGCTATGTTTCAGGTTGTTGTTCGTGAGCACCTGTGGACTGGAACAAAACGTACTGACTTAGTTTCTAAATTAAAAACTTCAACTTGCAATCTGTATAGTATGATCTTCATGCCTTTTTTATATTAATTTCAACGGATAACTCAACCCTTTTGTCAGTTTCAGCCTTAAGATGATTCCAAAAATGGTGTTATGACCCAATAAACCATTACTTATCTCTTTTCTAAAGTCTCTTTAATGGCATCCACTTTTGATGCAAAACTTAGCATATTACATCCACCTCCAACAAAATACCTTCTTCCAACCGCCTAATATATTAAAAGTTCAACGAATTAGTCTCGCCAAACAAAACCATATCAAGATTATTTGTTTAGATATTATGTTATTACCCTGGTATCATTGAGAGCATAACAACCCTAATGCAATTGCTCATTTTCGAGTGCTTAAATCCCAATGTTATGATCGTCAAAGAAGATTTCTGCACTAAGAACCGAAGAATATGTAACATACTCATTGCACACATGGTATGTCATATCCTCTTTAGATTTGCAACCTGGTTTGTATCTTGACTGATTGCCATCACTTCAATAGGCGGCTTAACAATAGCTTTGTCGCTCTTCATCTCGATCTCTCCGATGCCTACTACTAATACATCACTCTGAACGTTGATTCCTCCGTCACTTGCTAAGTCTCTCTCCATGTCGATGTCTCCAGAGTCAACGTTTTATTAGCAAAGGATTTGGGGGTGAGTTATGAAGCAAATATGTTTAGTAGGAGTTCATTGAGAGAACCAGACGGGATTTTGTAGTGTTAAAATAGGGAGGGGAAGATGTTCCGTCTTGACGGTGAGAGTTAAGAACGAAATAGTAAAGAAAAGATTAAAGAATGTCAATGATTGATGAAGAGGAGCAAGATTTCAGAGCAATCGAGACTGTGAAGACAAAGTGGAAGAGTCCGGAAAATGAACTTTCTACTCTTCAGACGAAATTAGGGTGGCTAGATTTAAATTCAATCTGGGCCGTTTAAATATGGAAAGCATGAAGAACCAATTTTGATCTTTTGTCGACAGGAGAAGATTGACGTGGCCGATTTTTTTAATTTGACATGAACACTTTCTCAATTGAGGATATTTAACTTTTAGTATTGTAAGATTTTGCTTCGAATCTTGGCATAGTCTTATTAATGTTATGGTCATCTTCTGCTTTTGTGGGTTTGACTCCCTCTTCATCCGCGAGATCTCCACTACTTAGTCCCTGATTCAAAAGAGGAAAAAAGTGTACATAGTGTAGGGAAAAGAAGAAGATAAATGCACTCTTAACTAAGTAATTTCACTACTAACCCAGTGACCTAAATGGCTTCACAATTTAACAATGGAATCAAGAATTCAGGTAGTTGGAGGGATCAGACTAAAAACTAGATTATGAGGAAAACTAGAGAAGTAAAACATGTTTTGTTTAGAGTTTGTTGTTCTAATACTGAAACCTTGTTATATTCTATGAAAGCAATACAAGTTAAATAGACCTAAACAACTTGAAACATAAAAATCGGAAACTGACTTCATTAGTCTAGAACGTGACACTCAAACTTATAACTAAACAAAGACTTAATCAATCCAAATACTCCTTGATTCTCGGACCTGATTTGCTCCAACAAACCCTCCTTAAGCCAAGTTTCATCTGATGAACTTAGCTTACTTTCTACAGAGCAAACTCCAAGTTTTTACCTTATGTTTTCGAATGTCTCTCGCTTCAGTGGTTTTGTTAAGATGTTTTTTGCTTTTTCTTGTGTCCCACAATGATTTAGTTCAATCACTCCACTGTTGACCAAATATCTTAGGAAATGAAAACGAACATCAATATGCTTGCATTTACCATGAAACACATGATTCCTAGAGAGTTTTATTGATGATGTATTAACGCAGAGGTTGTAGTGCTCTCTTGGACTTCAGAGTTTAGCTCCTTGAGTATGCGTCAGAACCATATAGCTTGACACGCACATGCTGATGCTACAACATATTCTACTTCAATGGTTGAGAAGTTCACAATTGCTGCTTCTTTGATGACCACACCACTGCTGCTTCATCAATCAAGAAGACATATCTAGAGGTACTCTTCTTACCATCAATATCTCCAGAGAAGTCACTATCGGTATAAAACATTACTTCTCCAAATCCTCCTCGCTTATACCATATCTCATAATCCATTGTACCCTTGAGATACCTTAACACCCTCTTTGCAGCTTGAAGATGTAGATCAATTGGTTTGCC
Source organism: Moricandia moricandioides (assembly GCA_905132885.1). Taxonomy (NCBI): domain Eukaryota; kingdom Viridiplantae; phylum Streptophyta; class Magnoliopsida; order Brassicales; family Brassicaceae; genus Moricandia; species Moricandia moricandioides. Next base: position 28,876 of record CAJHQQ010001421.1, on the reverse strand, counting down.
ATGAACCTACTCATCAAGCTCACAACAAACTGAAGATCAGGTCTTGTTGTATTTATATACATGAGACTTCATATCACTTGCTTATAGAGAGTCTCATCTATATGTTTTCCTCCATCATCCATATCCAACTTATTTCCTGGCACCATAGGGTTGCACACAACATTGCAGTCTTCCATTTCAAAGCACCTTAGTGTCTCCATAGCATCCCTAAACTGAGAAACATGAATCCCTTCTGATGATTGCTTGTACTCTATTCCCAAAAAGAACCTCCTCTTGCCTAAGGTAGTCATGTCGAACTCTCTCTGCATTGACACCTTGAAATCTTCCATCATTGAGCATTCACTTCTTGTGCATATTAGATCATCCACATAGAAACTTATGATCAGAACCTTACCTTTCTCATTCTTATTTAGGAACAAAGTTTCTTCATTCTGAGATTTTTCAAAACCCTCCATGATGAAATATTCCTCGAGCCTACTAAACCATGCTCTTGGAGCTTGTTTCAGACTGTATAAAGCTTTGTGTAGCTTGTATACCACCTCTTTTTACCCTCTATATCATACCCCTTCGGTTGTTTCACATACACATCTTCTCCTAGAACTCCATGTAAAAAAGCTGACTTCACATCTAATTGTAGATGTCCCATCCTCTTTGTGCAGTCGCTATTATGGTCTTGATTGTGTCCATTCGTGATATTGGAGCATATACCTCAGTGTATCTGATTACTTGTTTCTGAGATCCCTTTGCTACTAGACTTGCCTTGTGCTTGTCTATTTCCCCCCTTCTTATTCAGCTTTGTTTTGTAGATCCACTTAACTCCAATGAATTTCTCTTCAGTTGGTAAGTGTGTGAGTGTCCAAGTTTGGTTCTTCTAGATAGAGTCCATCCCTTGATCCATTGATTTTCTCCATTTTAGGCTCATCTCAGCATCCTCAAAATTTACAGGATCATGACAATGATTGATCTCCACCATGTTCACTTATGCCTCACAGTAGAGTTCATAATCTCTTAGATAACCTGGCATTCTCCTTATGCGTCATTCTCTGATCTCATCACCATGTCCCAGTTGATCTTCTTGAAGTGTGCTCCTCATCATGTCCCTCCTGAGATTCAACTTTGTCTTCCTCATCTTATTCATCATCAGTTCTATCAACTTAATAATTTGCTTCATCATTCCAGTTTAAAGCTTCACTCATGTGCTCGCTATGATTCTCTTCCCAGTTCCATCCTCTCTCTTCTTCGAAGACAACATCTTTTCTGGTCACTATCTTCTTGGTTTTAGGATTTTAAAGCATGTAACCCTTTGATTCTTCAGAGAAACCGAATATCACAGACAAGGTGCTTTTGTCATCGAGTTTTCCTCTATAAACATCAGGAATGTGCACATGAGCTATGCTTCCCCAAAATCTTAAGTGTTCCATGGTTGTCTTCACCCCACTCCAGGCTTCTTGAGGTGTGTTGTCTTGTACAGAAATTGTTGGACATTGGTTTAGGATGTAGAAAGTCCAGTTCACAGCCTCTATCCAAAATAACCTTGGTACTTTCTTAGCTTAGAGCATTGACCTCATCATATTCATAATCGTTCTATTCTTTCTTTCGACAATCTCAATCTGTTATTGGGTGTATGCCGTGGTGAGTTTCCTCCTAATCTCATGTTCCTTGCAGTAATTCTCAAACTCATGAGATGTATACTCCCTTCTTTTGTTCGTTCTCAGACATTTCAGCTTCCTTCCAGTCTCTATTTCTGCTTTTTCTTTGAAGCATTTAAATGAGTAAAATTCTTTAGGCTTCTCCTGTAAAAAATACACCCAAGCTTTCTTATTGTAGTCATCAATAATGTTCATAATGTACCTCTTTCCATTGTTCAAAAGAGGGCTGATTGCTCCACAAATTTCTAAGTGCAGTCGTTCTAGAACTTCCTTTGCCCTTCTTAGGAATTACATTTATGGACTCTTTCCCAATCATACAATCAGTGCATGTGAAGGTTTGTGCATCAAACATAGGAATTCCCCTTACCGTGCTTCTGCTCATTAATGTTTTCAACCCTTGGTGGCTACGGTGACCATACCTTTCATGCCAAAGCTTGGAGATGTACTCATTTGTCATCTAAAAACATTGTTGCTGTCTAGCTTCAATGCTTGTCTGATCCATTAGTGTAAACATTCGGTTTACGCTCATCTTACTTTCTGCTATTAAAAATTTGTCATCATGGTAGATTTTGCAGCTTCCTTCTTTTATGATGATGACAAGTTTCCTCTCTTGGAGTTGATCGAGACTTAGGAGATTGTTTCCTAACTCTAGAACAAAATACACATCACTTATTGTGTATGGTGTATCATTAAACCTACAGATTTACATTCCTCTTTCCAGTCATCTCCATTCTCTTGTTGTTTCTAAGCTTGACCGGGTGTTTGAAAGCGAGATCCAGAGAGCTAATTGTGGTTTTGTCTCCATTCATGTGATTTGAGCATTTGAAGTCTAGGTACCATGTCTTCTTTTGAGCATTCGAAGTCTAGGTACCATGTTTTCTTACTTAAATCTTCTCCATTTCTAGTATTAGTCATTAAGACCATTTCTCTTTCCTTCACGCTATCATCCTCTTCTTGTCCTTCACTTTCATTCTCTTCAACAAAGGCCATCAGAAGCATATCGTCTTTTTCGTCAAGTTTGGCGTAGTTTGCTTCTCCATCGCAATTTGTACATTCACTCTGAAAATGTCCCAAGCGATGATATTTGTATCACTCTATATGTCTTTTATCAAAAGAGCTTCTGCTATGACCTCTTCCTCTTCATGTCTATGTTGGGTGGTTCCATTTCTTCTCCATGAGTCACCTTTACTACATGGTTCTCTCCCTTGTCTACTTTCTTAAACTTCTGTTCATGGACAGCCAATGTGCTTTGTAGTTCATCTATGGAGAATTTTTCCACATCACTCTTCAATTGACAATACCACATACATGAACCTATCAATAAGGGTTATAAGAATTATTTTTCCACCTCCTTTGTGTCCGCCATCACCTCTACCTTGCTTCTCATCTGGTTAGATATGGACATGACTCAAGAAAAGTGTTCTATGCTCTCGGGTTCCTTCATTTCCAATAAATCAAACTCCCTTCTTAGCTTCTGCAAGAGAGACTTCTTCACACGGGTATTTCCTCCAAATTTCATCTTCGTTGAATCCCAAATAATCTCAGAGATTCTCCTATCAAGGATCTGCTCAAAGGTTGTCAAGTCGATGGCTTGATAGAGATAGCGTTTGAACTTGTGGTCATTGGTTTTGGCATTTTCAAGTTGTCGCCTCTCGTCTTCGGTCAAACCTTAGTGATCAATGGATCTTCATATCCGTTCTTGATCATACTCCATAATTCTTTTGCCCTGAATAAATTCTCCATGACTTCGCTCCAATGATCCCATTGACCATCAAAGTCAGGCAGTTTCATCTTCTGATCTTCCATTCTTTCTTTCTCGTGTGAAGTTGCGGCTTCTCGTTCTCGTTCGCAGTTTCAGAAGGTAGGCTTTGATACCAATTTGTTCTGTTTAGAGTTTGTTGTTCTGAGAATGAAAACTTTGTTCTATTCAATGAAAGCAATACAATTTAAATAGATCTAAACAACTTGAAACAAAGACGTGAAACATAAAAATCGGAAACTGATTCCATTAGCCTAGGACGTGAAACACAAACTTATAACTATACAAAGACTTAATCAAACCAACTAATCCTTGATTCTTGGACCTGATTTACTCCAACAAACCAAACTCATATAAAATTATATAACATAGTACAAAGAAAATGATATTGAAGAGCTTGCTTTCTAGACAATTTCTTTACTGCAAGTCTTGCATCTAACTATTAGAATTACCAATTGGTTTCATTTATGAAGAAAATGAAGTAGACAATGAACTATATATACTATAAGGAAATACAATTCAATTGGAAAGTTGGGTTTTAAGCAATCAAACTAACAAGTGCAGCCTTTTCTTATTATTCCTTCATTCTCTTCATTTATATGTGCAGTAATTTTTTTTATGCTGTTAAAAATTACTTTTGGGTCGTTATAGGGTTGAATGAAGGCCGATTGATAAAAATTTACTCTTTTGCTCGTTTCATTATCTTCGTCGCTATGTCAACTATTTGGCTGTAAATATATGTGAATCATCAATGTCCACATTTTAGTCCTTGCCATTAATAACGCAAATGTTACTTGATTTGTGATTCCAATTAGTATTTGCTATATTAAAATTTGAGGTGATTCAGGTATGATTTGTTAGCTTCAGAAAATTAGAAACATCTTATTATTAGCTCTTGCCAACTGTTCTCAATGTTGAGTCTAAAGAATAGTAACATATGGTGAGATATACTTTTTTTCTTGATTTTTTTAATAAAAGTAATTCATGCTTAACTATAGAGAATATTAGAAAAATAGACAATTTTTTGTACTAGTTTTTCTGATTCTAGTTGTTAATAAACTATGAGTTCCCACTTTAATCTACTGTCATAGGAGTATATGCAATTGTACATCTATAGTGGTTTTGATAGCAATAACATAGATTATCGTGTCTTATGGCTGCTTTTCTACTTGATGACTATGTGAATTTTACTATTTCAAGTGATGGTTAGTTCTATTAAGAATGCCATCTAGGTATTGAAACATGTCACCATGGAAGTGTTTTGATGTATAGTTATATCCTTTGTAGAATTATATACATACTCTTCAATGGTGATTTCAGTGTGACTCAAACTATATATAAGTCATATTATTATGGACATGTGGCTTAGGTGTGCACTTGGCTTTAGTGGACACGTATCCTAAATGAACACACAACCTTGATGGACACATAGCCTAAATGATCACATGACCTAGGTTGTTGCATAAACGGGTAGCCTGGATAGGCACGTGCCATTATGATGTTATAGTGACAAGTGATATATAGCGTTTTAATAGTTTGAATAGGTCTAGGCGTTTATAAATATAACTGAAATCCGATCCTTAAACCGATCTGAATCTCGGTTATGGATCGGTAAATGATGTAATCAAAAACATGATTGGATTTTACATTTCCAATTTATCGGACCTCAGGTTGATTGGGGATTGAACCACAATCCAATTTAATAACTGTAGAACATTGAGTACATTAATAACACAATTACATTTGGACGATTGTGTTGGTTATAAGAAGATTGATGTGCGGTACAAGCAGAAGCTTACTGAGATAGGTGTTATAGATAAAATGGATAAGCTGGAAACATATCTCAGGGAAAGTGTGGAAACCCCGGATTTGATGATATGAGTGGAGTATGATGTGCTCTCATGGTGGAGAAAAAACAATGAAAAGTTCCATGTTTTATTTAAAGCTTGAACTCATGGAGGCAAACTGATTTTCTAAAGCCTTGAACTTGTTGTTGAGCTCATTGTAGCTTCCATAAATCTTTGTGTGGATGTTCTTCAGTTCATTTCCAATGCTCTTTTCATTTCTTGCTTAAGATTCTAGGAACTACTTGAACATTGATTCCACACTTGTATCTTTAGACTGGAATTTTGAAGAGCTTCCTTGTGCTTGAGTAGACTGATTTCCCTTAGAGAAGAAACCTGGTGGATAGGGTTTCTTGGATGGTTATCCACCTTGATAGTTGTTATAGAAGGGTTTTTGCTGGTATGTGTTTGGATATTAAGACTTATTCTGGAATGGGTTTTGGTACTGAAATTTGGGTTCTTTTTTGTTCTATTGACCATTTGCATTTATGAAGCACAACTCTTGTTGTCCTTCCAAACCCTCAACTTCATTAACCTCAAAAAATTCTTCTAGGGTCTACTTACCAACAAAGTCACCTTCTCTTGTTTTTCCCTATTTAAGAGGAGCATGTCCAACTTTTCTTTGAAAGACTTCAGCTCTTTTCTTGTATAGGAGTCATCACCACCCCCACCTTAGTTTTTCCTATCACAATAATCATTATACAATAAGTCGTTTTGAGACATATTTTCAACAAGTTCCATGCCATATGGAGCAGTTTTTTCTAAGAAGAAACCATTGTTGGCAGTGTCCAACATGCTTCGATACTTAGGCAAAGCTCCTCTGCGGAAAGTGCTTAGTAGACTCTTATTAGTGAAACCATGATGAAGACATTGTGACAAGAATCCCTTGAACATTTCCCAAGATTTGCCAAATCCTTTTAAGTTCTTCTGTTGAAATCTTGAGATTGCATTTCTTAGCTTGGTTGTTCTTGATATTTGAGAAGAACTTGTTGAGAAAATCCTTTTTTTCAATCATCCCATGTTTCCAGATGATCTTGGTAATTTTTTCTCCCAAGTATGAGATTTATCTCCTAAAAAAAGAAAAGGAATAACCTCAACTTAAAAGCATCCTATGAAATGTCATTGATCTTCACTGTGCCACACAACTTGTCAAAGTTATCCAAATGATCCAAAGGATCTTCCAAAGCCAGCCCATGGTACTTGTTGCTCTGGATCATGTTGATCAAGTTAGACTTTATTTCGAAGTTGTTGTTCTCCACGGCTGGAGGTTGAATACTTGCCCTATTCCCATGGATGTTGGGTTGTTCATATGCTCCAATCACCCTAGCTTGTCCTGGAGGGTGTTGTGGCCTAAGGTTTGCCGATCCTTGGCCATTTCTATCTTGAGCTCTCTCTTGAGGAACTATTTGAGGGTTTTGTCCATGATTTTCAGCGCCATAGACATCTTCTTGATGGGGGTTATCCTGATCTTCATCCATTTCTAAGCCCAATCTTTCTAAATGAGCATGTCGCTCTTCTTTTCTATTTCTTGCTAACTCTCTCTCTATATATAAAGCACTGATGTTGGTTACTCTTGGAACAAGGTTTGTTGGTCCTCTACTGCTCAAGTTCATGCACCTATCATTCAAATAGAAATGAAATAAAATAAGAGTATAAGTATACAAATAAAAGAAAATAATACTTATTCTCAAGCAATGACTAAATCCCACTGTCAAAATCAACTTAGAACTAGCAACGACGCCAAATTTGATAAAGTATTTTCCTCAATCCTAAGATCAAAGTAGTATAGATGAGTGTCAATCCAATTATAAGTGATCATAATACAAAGAGAATGCAAGTCAAGAGCTTAATCTAAGTGCAATCAGTTTTGTTGATGTGAATAGAAGTAAAAAGAACAAGCAATGTAAATAACTAAAGCTTTCAATCAAAAAGAGAATTAGAATTCATGGGTATAAGCATTTAACTTCAAGTGATTAAGATACAATCTAAGGTGGAAATTTATCAATCAATAGGTTTCTTTTAAGTATAGATCACAACATTAGACAAGTTCTTTGTCAAGATACAAGTCCCTATGTCATTACGCATTAAGAATCAAATGTCTTTTGCTTAACACACTCAAACATGCATTTATATCAAGTCTAATAACTATCTAGCAATCCTAACATCAAATGTCTTTAGTTATTCAAGCTAGAGGAAAGTTGAATTGAGTCAGACATTTCATTAAACACCTTACGGACATGAAATGTCTAAAGATCAAGATTAGAGACATCAAGACTAATCTAGCATTGAACACACTCAATAAGAAAGAAAGCATATAAACCAAAAATGAAACACCTTAGATCTTCACTTAATCACTCTAATCACCCTAACCCATGAATCCAAAAATAGTCTACTCACTAATCTTCATAATTAAACTTAAAACCATGATAGATTCAAGACTAATCATGTTACGAAGATGAAATAGTCTTAATAAACTAAATAAAAAAAAGATTAAACTCCTAACGATTCAAGCTTTCCTCCAAATATCAGTGTGTTTAGAGAGAACACTTTTAAAATTAGGTCTAAAGAGAATTTTATGACTTTTAAAAACTTAGTGGGCTCAGTCAACAATTTTGAGAAGGTCCAATAAAGCATAAAATTCGAACAAGATAAAACTGCCGAGCAGGTACGGTACCCAACAATGGATGCCCGCTTCAACTCACAGCGGGTACGGTACCCCATAATGGATGCCCGCTCTAGCTCACAGCGGGTATGCCTTCCCACTCTGGATGCCCGCTCCAGCTACTTGCCACACCTCAGATATTGCCGAGCGGGTGCGCCTCCCCGCAACAGATGGCCGCCCCAGCTCATAGCGAGTGCTACACCCCGCTCTTGCTCACAAATGGTTCCATAACCCGCAACAAAATCCACTCTAGCAAAAAAAATGTTTCCATAAACCACAACAGCAAACCGCTTCAGCATACAACTGGTTCCATAGCCTGCAACAGCAACCCACTCCAGCACTTATGACTCTCATTTTCACTTCTTTTGATCCAAAATGGCTCCAAAAACACCTCTAAAACTCCTTAAGGATACTCCAAGCACCTAATAAAGACATATGTAATGAAAATACAACCTAACAATGCCTAAATGCTAATCAAAATGATTATTATGTAACTAAATGGATGATGAAATCAATGAAAAATACAAGATATCAAGCGGTCACTTTGTGGTTCATGGGTTACGTATATTAGGGTGATTAAATGGATATTTAGGATGGTTTTTGCTTGATTAACATTGTTCTATGACTTATTAGGTGATCTTAATGCTAGATTAGCTTTGGCCAAGTTGATTTAGAGCTTAGGTGATTTCATGCTTGAAATGTGTTCAATGAAATGCTTGAATCAACCTAATATTCTCTTTTACATATCTAACCAATGAGAATTGATGTTAGAAATGTTAAATGGTTAGTAGAATTGTGATTTATGCATGCTAGATTTAGTTAGGTCAACGAGTTGATGTTTAATACACGACTAACATAGAGATTATTATCATGAAATTGGATTTGTCTATCTGAATGAGATCTAGACCTATAGATTTGTTGATTGTTTTGTTTGAACATCCTAAATTGAAATTTGATCACTGTATATCATTATTTTTTCCTATGGATCCATCCTTAAACAACAAGTACCATGAAGTTGATTAATAACATCTATCAGATTCTATATTAGTAACACCTGATTAGATGGTAGATTTGTCAATATGTTTCACGTATAGTGTCGTTCTGGTTATGAGTAGGGTGTTTTGGTTTGAGCCCGTAAATAGACTTTGCATATGCTACAATAAGCAGAAATCATGTTTTAGTTGGTAGTTATCATGTAATCAGTCTGTTACCATCTTACTGATAAAGATGATCTCATGGATATCTTTCTTTTTGAGGCTAGTATTCTTGTAAAATAATTATGTTGAATGAATAATTCTCTTTATTAGGGTTACATTTCATATTTATAGTAAAATTTCATTTATATCCATTATGATGATGATATATTAATGTATATATCTTATAATTAAAAAATTATCATTAAATAATATAAGATTTTATTTTAAATATTTTTTATTAAAATATTCTTAAATATTGGAAATTATTTTTCTTTATTTTTATTAGCAACTTTCACTTTATCCTAATTTTAATATTTACCAGTCAGGAACTATATGCACAATCTTAAGGAAATCTTCAAAATCTATTTTTTTTGTCATCAGATCGGAAATTAAGTGTTCTCTTTCAGGAATTTCTGATCTTAAATTAGGATACTGAAAGCGTGAATGATAAAATTGGTCTTGAAAAAGAGTGTCATTATGAATAATATTTTTTTGGTTGCTTATTAGTTCTTGTTTGCAATTATGTACAATGGTAACTATCAAGCTTGATGGCGTTGCATTTTACCATTTAACAAGATTCTTCTTCTTTTTTTCACCCCCATCTAACAAGATCCATTTCCAAGAATACCGTTAGTTTTATATCCCTAGATGGTGAATTTTAACGGACTGTTCTCATTTGGTGAAGATGATTTTGAAATCAGAAGAATGACCAGCTTCTAAAAGTTATTTAGAAGATATCAAGACCCTGAAAGAAAGTTTCCACACCTCAGATCTCATTTATATATCAAGAACGATGAATTCAAGGGCGCAAAACTTTGCACGCATTGCCAGGACACAACCATCTTTTGTCGTCCATATGGATGCATAGTTACCAGTTTGGTTCGTAGAGTCTCCATGAGTCTTTAAATGTTGATGAGAAAAAATGTCATTTATTATTGTTCTACTAAGCACAACTCATCTTATGACCATTTGCTAACTAACGCAATCTCCCAAAGTTTCAGTTGAGAAAGGTGTGCTGAGTTTCCAATTTAAGATGGAGTTATTTTTTTTCTTTTTGTGTATTGTTAATGTCAACAATCAAGGAACTTGTACATACAAGCATGGAAGAAAATGCCGTCAAGGTTCGTAGCTTTTAGATGAAGATCAAAAGTTAATTTCTGTAATTGGTCTTTTTGTTGGTTTTCTGGTCAAGAGTGTCTTTAGAACTAAAATGTTGCGCATGTAGTTGTATTTAAAAATTTAGCCATCAATCAACTGATCTGGTTTGGTAAGTAAGTTTACACACCTTTACTTCTGTGGATTAACATTCACCAAACCATTTTCCTCGTATCTAAGTGAACAAGTCAAATTGATCTCAATATGGGAAAGAATAAATATTGGATAAGACAGCCGATCCAAATGAAAATTTTACGTTACTTGAATCATACGATAACACTATAAATTTTGCTTTGATATCATTCCTTAGTTGTCTCAACATCTCTTCTATTTTCAGGTACCTATGTTCACAGCTTCTGGTTTAATTCTGGTTGCTTAAGGTATGTGCATGGCTTCTTAACCTTTTAAACAAGTAATTTTGCTGCTTGGTGGTCTAATAAAACTAATTACAGATCACATAGTCAGTGAGTTGAAATAATCTCTTGGCATGTATGGGGAAAACAAGAGTGGATGGATATAAATGTTGGATAATTCTAAGCTTGTGGAAATAACATATTAATAAGTGTTTAATATGTTAAGATAAACATAAAAAAGAAATCTAGAATAAGAAAAAAAAGAAGTTTTCTATTAGGTTAAGTCTATGTTTTCCATATCCCACATGTTAAAATAAATTTTCTTTCACTATAAATATAAGATCTAAGAAAGTAGATCATCAGTGATCTAAAAGAAGCATTAAGAATTTTTTTTCACATAAATCTTTGTGTTTCTAAATTTTTGAAGCTTCGATCAAAGATTAAGTTGAAGCTTTGATCAAAGCTTAAGTTGAAGCTTCGATCAAATCTTAAGTTGAAGCTTCGACCATGGTGACTATGAAGCTAAGATAATGAAGCTAAGATATCGAAGGCAAGATGGCTGACGTGAATAAGTCTCCATGCACAAAGGACTTTAGATCCGCATCCATCCAATGTTTGATGTTAAACTAAACAAATATACAGTTTGGTCGATGAGGATGAAAGTGTTACTCTCTGTTCATAAAGTGTGGGACACAAAAGAACCAAGCTCGGATGATCAAAAGAAGAACGATGTTGCAATTGCTCCCTTTTTTTTCAATTCGTTCCCGAAAATTTGATTCTCCTAGTGGGAGAACAAAGCGCATAAAAAGACATCTTGAACTCCATCAATTCACGACACCTTGAAGCTGATCGTGTAAAGGAGGCGAGACTTCAGACGTTGATGACGGAGTTCGACAGGTTGAAGATAGATGATGGTGATACCATGGATGAATTTTTGGGAAATATATCAGGGTTATCATCAAAGCTAGCTTCGTTGGGAGAAAACAAAGAAGAATCCAAAATGGTTAAGAAGTTTTTGAAGGATCTTCCAAGACACAAGTATATCCAGATCGTAGCGTCGCTTGAGAAAGTCCTAGAACTCAACTCTACGGACTTTGAAAACATAGTTGAAGGGCTAAAGGCGTATGAGTAACGTGTAGGGGAATAAACTCAGAAAGAAGACCAAGTGAAGCTTATGTTTTCGGATAATAATCACCATATTCAGAGGAACGATGGAGATTTCCGTGGTAGAGGTAGAGGATGGAATATAAGAGGCAGAGGTCGAGGTAAGTTACACAAACAAAATCATGTGTCACACACCGAAGACAAAAAATCTAAAAAGGATCGTCCAAAGTTGATATGTTGGAGATGTGAAAATCTTGGTCACTATGCAACTGTCTGTCCCGAGAAATAAGTAAGGAATCAAGAAACCAACCTAAACGGGACACAAGAGGCTGACACCCTCTATGTACACGAGGTTGTGTTATTGAATGAAGCAAGTGATTCTGAAGAATCTTGATATCGACAAAGGGAATGCAAGTGTTTGTTATTTGGATAATGGAGCTAGCAATCACATGACGGGAAAAAATGAGTTCTTTTCGAGTTTGAATCTCAACACCAAAGGGAAGGTGAAGTTTGTTGATAGTTCGTGTGTTGATATTGTTGGAAAGGGTGTTGTTAATTGTGTGTGCAAGACTGGAGAGAAGAAGACACTCAAAGACAAATATTACATACCCGACCTGAAGCATAACATATTGAGTCCAAGCAACAAAAAACTGATGTGAAATTAACATAAAAGATGTCTATTTAACACTCACAGATTCGTGTGGCAGGTTTCTTGTGCGTGTTACAAGATCCCCAAACTGTCTCTACAAGACTTTGATGGTAATTAGCTATCCGCAGTGTTTACATGTCAGCGATGAAGATGGAACATGGAAGTGGCATGCTCGACTAGAAATAAGCTATGATGTGATAAACAACATGGTAAAGAAGGAGATGGTCGTAGGAATGTCGAGTGTAACAAACGAAAAAAGTGCGTGTGACACATGTCTAGCAGAGAAGCATATTAGACACTCATTCCCGAATAAAGCAATGTTCTGTGTGACAAAGCCATTAAAGTTATAGCATGGAGATTTTTGTGGACCAATCACACTATCAACGCCATCAAATAACAAGTATGTCTTTGTCTTAATTGATGATTTCTCCAGGTATATATGGGTTATACTATTGAAGGAGAAGAGTGAAGCATTCGATCGGTTGAAAAGGTTTAAGGAAAGTGTAGAGAAGCAAACTGGTTCAACAATTAAGATATTTCGCACCGATAGAGGAGGAGAGTTTACCTAAACTAAGTTCAATCTATTTTGTGAAGAAAATTGGTTTGAAGCTATGACAGTCGAGTTGAAATCTATCACAAGAAACAAGATATGAGAGCTTGTAGATTGGCCGACTGGTTCTGAGAAGAAAGGAGAAGAAGATCAAGTTTACGTGTTATAAATATTATTGTACTCGTGTATTTGGCAAAAGATACCAGTTTTCTATGCTCCCGCATTGGTCATTTTTCCGCTGGTTATTATTAGACTTAACTAGATTAGCATCAGAGTCGTGCCTGAGCCGTTTAGGTTCTAAAGCTCAGTTATTTATTTGACCTTCCAAAATTATAAAAATTTAAAATGTGATAGGTAGAAATCGTACTGTGCATTTTGTTTACTTCTTATAAGTACATAAGTACATAATTATTTATGTTCAAAATAAGTCCCTAATAATAATACAATTTTTCAAGATCCTAAGTTTATATTTGATTGGCTTGTACTCAGACACGATCCTCCCCTGAGTAGCATGTACGTACAACATTTTATATGTAGTGAAAAACCTATGATTACATGTAGGGCTGGGACGTATTATCCGGGATCCGGATTCGATCCGAGATCCGTCCCAGATCCGCTCCGAAAATAGGATATCCGGAGTGCCCGGATCCGAATCCGGATAGTAAAATTTTGGATCCGTCCAAACCGGATCCAAATCCGGATATCTTAATTTTTAAGTTCAGATATCCGGATCTGTGTTTTTAAAATATATTAAATTTTGAATTTTATTAATAATTATATTTGATATATTAGTATTTATACATAAAATATTGTTTTAATATTATATTTAAATTTTATTAATATTATATTCATGTATATATTCATAAATTTGTATAAATATTTAATTTATGTTTTATTTTTAATTTTTTTATATTTTTAAAATATTTTTTATTTATTTTAAATTATTTTTACGGATCCGGATCCGAATCCGGGTATCCGCGGGTATCACAATATCTAGACGGATATCCGAAGTCCGGATACCCGGAAGACGCGGATCCACAAACAGTCTTTCCAAGAAATTTTATTTCTCTAATCTTCCATGGATTCTAAAGAAACCCACAAACAGCAAGAACCACCACCGCATGGGATGCTTACGGGTTCCTGCAACCGCAACACCGCCGCGTTAATGGGTTCCACCTCCACTCCTCAGGCTATGCACCACGAGACACTACAACCGTTGATGCAGTTAGGGAAGGAGAAACGAGGACGAGGACGACCGAGGAAGTATGCTCCTGCTCCTCCTGCTAAACGGGCCAGAGGTCGTCCTCCTCTCAATAATAAGCCTAACGCTTTAGGTAGAGACAGAGATCTTTCTTTCTTTTCTTGAAACTCTTTTGATCACTGCTAACAGTTAATGTGTGAGCAGAAAGATCGTTGAAACCTCATATCATTAACGTTAAAGCTGGAGAGGTAATGCAGCATATCCTCAATCTTGAACTTTTCAAGATTTTAGTTAAAACTTGTCTTCTTCCAGGACATAGCTGCAAAGATTGTGGAGTTTACGCAACAAGGACCACTCGAGGTCTGTATTCTCTCAGCTTCTGGAGCAGTATCTAGTGCCATGCTTCTTCACTCTAACAATCCTAACAATCCTACTGGAGTTGTTAAGTATGAGGTATAACATTTCATGTCCTCCTTGTGCGCTACTTGCTTCTTGGAATGTTTATATGATTAGTGTCTGTATTTGCAGGGACCATATGAAATCATTGGTATGTCAGGTTCTTTCTTGAATACTGTGACCAGAACTGGTAACTTGAGCGTGTCTCTGGCTAACCACAATGGCAATAGTACTGTGACCAGAACTGGTAACTTGAGCGTGTCTCTGGCTAACCACAATGGCAATATTGTTGGGGGATTTGTTGCTGGAATGCTAGTAGCTGGGTCACAAGTCAAGGTTACTCTCCATTTCTCTAACCCTTTATAGCCGAGTTGATTCACGGAATCTTTAATATACTCATTATATAGGTCGTTGTTGGAAGCTTTACACCAGAGAGGGTGAATCAGAGCGCAGGGCGTGTTGAGAATAACCCCGAGCCAGCTTCAGCACCAGCCAGTGTGTTGACCTTAAGTGGTGGACCAGGAAGGCCTCATTCTCAGGGAACGCAACATTTGGAAAATGATAGTATCAACAACAACAATCATCACCAGATGTGTGATCTTCGCCTCTGGCCTGGCAACGATCCTCAGTAAGCAAATGGTTCATGGGTCGTGCTCACTGGGTTTGCTTCTCTCTTCCTTCTACACATCTCTATATCAGAATTGTCCATAAGTAGACTGAGCTTTCTTACTCTCTATTGTCTTCTTCTTCCTAACATTTCTTCAGTGTAGCTTTGGTTTTAAATAAATAGAAAGATATAGAGATGTTTCAGTTCATTTTTGTAGTTTGTTTCTTTTGATTGCGATGATCCGGTTTAGTTTCAATGTAGGTCTCAGTCCATTTTTTAATATATTTTTTCATATTGTACATTTTCTATTGTTTTCATATGGAGATGTTAAGTAGGTTTGAGTTCATCTTTTTAGTTTCTTTTGGTTGTTATGATCATAAAGACTAGTCTTCTTTAGTACAAAATTCTCTAACTTTTAGTACAAAATTCTTAATTATACAAAACCTTTTACATAAGCCCCTTTTTACTATCATTACATTCGTTGTGTCTGTCACATAATATTTTCCTAACTATATATACTGTAAACCATAATCTTTTTACAACTACAAAACAGAGCTTTTACACCCTTTATGTTACATAGCATTACATGTATTAATAGTATCTGATATATTTTAAAATAAATGTAATTCTTTTCTAAATCGATATTATATAAATCTGCTAAATATATGCGCTCACAAAAATATAATCTTACATAAATCCTAATTAACAAATTTAATTATTTTTAAATTAATATTTAAAAAAAATAAAGTAGAGTTTTCTAAACCAACTTACAATTAATGAGTAAGAAAAAAAACTATCATTCATCTCTCTTTCATTCTCATTCTCACTTCCATCGTAGATCTCATTCTAATCAAATTATTTTTTTTTCCAAAAATTTAGATTGATCTTAGTTCTTTGTCTTTTATCCTATGATCATTTACTAATTTTATGAAATTCATGAAAAAATGAGTACTTCACACAACGATAATCATTAGATCCAACAAATGCCCATCGTCTAATCGCTTTTCTTCATATCTTTGTTTGGGTTTACAATTTTATTGTTTTTCGATATATGTGAATTAAGAAGCAGAGAATACGTAGAATTATTGGAGAAGATGAACAATACACATTGCGTTATACTATTTTATTTAATAAACATAAAATAGAAATGGTTTCTTGATGTTTCAAGAGAATATGAATTTGATAATATGTTTGTTCAGTAGATAGTGATTTCAGTATCAAATTTTCTTTGTCATTCTTTACAATGAGTATATCTCATATATGATACACGACAACCAAATTGTAAAGAAAAGTAACCATCAAATCATATACAATACATTTTACATTATACAATACAAAATAGAATCGAAGACCTTCTCATTTTCATTCTCTTCTTCCCTTCATTATCGCCAACCAATAATCAAATATTGGGTTGTATTGGAGTAGAAGAAAAAAACTCTTCGTAAATGTGTGCAAAATGGTATAGCAATATCTATTTTTTAGTTTTATGCCAAATAGAATAGAACGCAGATTCATGGTAATATTAAAAGTTCTATGTCATTAAAATGAACTAGTTGTTTAGAGCATTCCAAAATCAAACTTTATATCTAATGCAAACACAACTTTTTATGAATATTATATTTCAGTGAAGACTACATACAATTGTTGCAACAATTCTTGTAAATATTATACTATTCTATTTTATTGTTTATTTATAGTATAGTTGTCCTCCTCTATCTCCTCTCATTCCTCCTCTCCATTCTCCTTCTCTTCAATATATATTATTTAACTATTAAATATAATATAATATTATTTTATAATTTCACATATGCTAGTATACACGCAAATAAAAAAAAAGTGGTCCAATTTCGCTTGCAATTGTCATATCAAAGAGATAATATTGTAGAATGAATATATTCTTCATTTATGAACTTTTTATGAATATTCAAAAAATTAACCGAGACATAAATGCAATTATATGTATTGAAGTCCATAGAGATTATATTAAACATGGTTGCTTCAGATCTTTTCCATGCCTCAAGGACCGGATGTGATCATTGACCCTTACATCTTCTCTTGTATATATTCACAAACTATATTCAAAAACTAAATTATATGCTTAGATTATTTCATTAATATAAAAAAATAAAAAAAATGAAAAATATCGTAGGACAACTCTAAAAATGTTTTTATCACAAAATAGTCTCCAAAGAATAACCAAAATAAACTTTATTAAAGGTGTAAATATATATTTATACTTCTATGATTAACTAATCTAGATTTAGGGAGGCTTACTGAATTAATGATTTAAGAAAATTCAAGATTTAAGTTAATCTAAGAATGTCCAAGATTTGAATAAATCCTAAAAAAAAAATTCTATAAGTTTTATGTGGTTTTGAAGAAATTTTAGAGTTTATGAAAAAATCTTTTAAATTTTAAATATTTATTTTAATAATACTTTTTAATAATTATAATTTGATATTATTATCGTTTTTATGAAATATATAAAATTTATACAAGTTTTTAAAAAAATATTTTTCAAATAATTTTTATTTTTATTTCATTTCAAACAATTTGATTTTTTTTCAAAAATATGAAGGATTTTTATATATTTTCAAATACCATCGTAGGATGTATTTTAATTCGTTGTTTTTACAATATAAAATATCACCCAAACCCCATCAAATCCCATTTGATGGATTTTGTTGACAAAATTAATATTTTAAAATAAGCTAGAATTTGGGAGAACTTATACGAATGAATAATGCAATAAGCTTGAATTTCATATAGAATTTATAAATGTTATATACAATAAGAGAGAATTTGAGAAAAAAATGAAACTCTCTCAAATCCTAGATCCAATAAAACCCTTTTAAAACTATTTCAATGATAAAAACGTAGAAGTGATATTTGAGTCCAAAAAAACAAAAATCCCCTGAAAAGTGAAAACCCCTAAACTAGATATTTTTTATAAAATTTATAACTATATTAAAACCAAAATAAAATACAAATAGTGTGTCTCTCTCACAACTATATATATACCTGAAGAACTCATGTTAACTCACACGCTTTCGCTTTAAAACTCAAAAACCTTCACTTTCTCGTCTCGCGTCTATATTCTCAAGAAAAAACAGAGTCTTTCCAAGAAAGTTTATTTCTCTAATCTCCCCATGGATTCTAAAGAACCCCACAAACAGCAAGAACCACCACCGCATGGGATGCTTACGCGTTCCTACAACCGCAACACCGCCGCGTTAATGGGTTCCACCTCCACTCCTCAGGCTCAACAACCGCGCGGGCTCGACGGGTCTCCTTCCTCCGTGGCGACGCAACAACCGTCGATGCAAGTCGGGACGGAGCAACGAGGAAGAGGAAGAGGAAGAGGAAGAGGCAGAGGAAGAGGAAGAGGACGAGCTTCTGATGGTGACGCATCAGACCAACCAGCTAAACGAGGCAGAGGTCGTACTCCAGGCTCCTGTAATAAGAAGAAGCCCAACGCTTTAGGTACAGTCATCTTTGTTTCTTTTCTTGATCAAATCAAGACTCTACCTTTCTTTGCTTTAAACCCTTTTGATCACTGCTTACAGAAGGAGCAGAAAGTTCCTTTACACCTCATGTCATTAACGTCAATCCTGGAGAGGTAATGTAGCATATCTTGAACCTGTCAAGATTTTAGTTAAAGTTTTTATATACTCAGGACATAGCTGCCAAGGTAATGGCGTTTATGAGTGAAGAACCACGCGAGGTCTGTGTTCTCTCAGCTTCAGGAGCTGTATCTACTGCCCTGCTTCAAGTTAACAATCCTAGAGGACTTCTTAAGTGCAAGGTATAACATTTCATGTACTTGCTTCTTGGAATGTTTTATCTAATTAGGGTCTGTCTTTGCAGGGCCTATACTACATCATTGATATGTCAGGTTCTTGCTTGAATACTGAGAGTAATGGTACTGTGACCAGAACTACTAACTTGACCGTGTCTCTGGCTGGTACTGATAGTCGGATTCTGGGGGGTAGTGTTGCTGGAATGCTAGTAGCTGCGTCACCAGTCAAGGTTACTCCATTTCTCTAACCTTTTTATAGTTGAGTTACTACTTCACATAATCTTCAACATACTCACTTTGGTTTATATAGGTCGTTGTTGGAAGCTTTGTACGTGTTGAGTATAACCCTGAGCCAGCTTCAGCTTCAGCCAGTGTGTTGACCTTAAGTGATGGTGGACCAGGAAGGCCTCATTCTCAGGGACTTCCACATTCAAGCGAGCCATCAGAGGAAAATGATCATCAAGTTGGAAACTCTATGCCTCAACCACCTCACCAGCTGTACCATCGTCATCTCATGCCAGGCAGCAATCCTCAATAAGCAAATGGTTCATGGGTCGTGCTCACTGGATTTGCTTCTCTCTTCCTTCTACACATCTCTATATCAGAATTGTCCATAAGTAGACTGACCTTTCTTACTCTCTATTGTCTTCTTCTTCCTCATACTTCTCTTCAATGCAGCTTTGGTTTTAGATAAATAGAAAAACAGAGACATTCTTAGCAAAAAAAAAAGAAAAACAGAGACATGTTCAGTAGGTTTGAGTTCATCTTTTTAGTTTGTTTCTTAGTTTCTTTTGGTTGTGATGATCATAAAGACTAGTCTTTACTACAAAATTCTATTAACCTTTAGTACAAACGCTCTTACACCCTTTTTATTATCTCATTACTTAGTAAGGAGCCCATTCGCAGGGGACCTCATTTATAAAAATAAATATTTCATATTTTTGTAATAAAATTTGCCAAATATGATTCAAAATGTTATTTTAAATACAAAAATATATCATAAATTCAATCGAATGCAAAGTAATCTAAAAAACTAGTGAAATTACAATAAATTCTTTATGATAAAACAAAAAACATGTATTGAGTTTTACCATGATAATCCTCTCCGTGAGAAAAATTTCCCTAAAAATCTACTCGTACCGTAAATCTTAAAAATAATTTAAAAGTTTTATAAAAAAATATTTATATGGGGGAAAAATTAAAATCATGTAACTATAAACATTGTAAATGATGTACATTTAAATTTACTAAAATTGAATTGTTTTCACCAATGTTCAAGAAATCGCTAGGCGGTAACTAGGCGCTTTATAGAGGACTAGCGACTAGGCGGATTATTCGGGGCCTAGGCGAGGCCTAGGCGTTAACGAATTATTGATTTATTATATATATATATGATATTTATATGAAATATTTTAGTTTTTAAATAGAAATATAAAATTGTTGTGATAAATTATCAAAATTAGATATGTAAAATAAAAGAAATTAGTAAACTTGTGAATATATACTAACATTATTGCTTAAATTAACATATTTAGACTAATTTAGATCGATTTTAACTGATTCTGAATAATTTAAATCGACATGAATCGTGTAAATCGGTATAAATCGGATTTTAGGAAAATTGTTTCGGATATGACCGAGTTGCCGCCTAGGCGGGGGCCTAGGCGCCGCCTAGACCGATTTTTAGAACTTTGGTTTTCACCATAGATGAGTGAATGTAGATTGAATCATGATAGTCTTTGGTTTAGGTTTTGGTAACATATGTTGTAGTATTGTTGATATTTTTAGGGTTTATTTTGAAATTGTATCTCTTTTTTTTTCAATTTGAAAAATATGTGTTAGTGACTATATAATAACTTGATTTTAAGACAATTTATAAGTTTCTTTTAAGTTTAAGAAAGTATGTTTGCTTACTTATTTGATTATAGGGTTTTGGAAGCCTTCCAAAGAAGTCGACTAACATATAATACACTAGAAGACTTCCTGGAAGACTTCACAAAAAAGTTTACTATTTTCCGTTTAAATTTTAGTAGAATTTAGGTTTTCCGCCTAATCATTAATTTAAGAATTTAGATTTCCCGCCTAATGTGAATTTTCCAGAATTCTTCCATGAGTCTTACAAGAAGTCTTCTCATGTATTAGATCTTAAAAAAATAATTTATAAATTTTGTAAAATATATTTTGATAGGAAAAAAATTATGTAATTATAGACATTTCTAATGATGTAAATTTAGATTAATTAAAATTAAATTGTTCTCAAGATAGATGAGTGAATATAGATTGAGTCATGATAGTCTTTGCTTTAGGTTTTGGTAATATATGTTATTGTATTGTTTGTATTTAGGGTTAGATTTCGAAATCTTAACTTAAAAAATGATATACATGTGTTTAGTTTTGTGTATATTAAACACTTTATAAGTTGATTTTAAGTTTAATAAATTTCTTTTAGTATTTAGTTAATTATTTGATCAGGTTAGGGTTTGAAAGACTTCCAGAAATTTTCTCTTAGAAGACTTCTTGGGAAGTCTTCTATATCGAAAATATTTAACCTAATTGGAGTTTTTGTGTTCATATATAAAGAAAATTTACACATTCTCTATCTTTCTCTCAAATGGCTGCAACAAAAATGTAATGATCCTCACTCTACAACTCTCCAACCTCTCTTTAATCTCTTTGAACATCAAAACACCAAACTCTATATCCATTTCTGTATTTTTTTTCTTATGTCTTCTTACTAATTTACCTTCTTTTTGCAGGTTTTTCACTACATGGTTCTCATATTTCACAGCTTCAAAGGTAGATCTATAAATTTTGGATATGTGTTTTTGTGTGTTTTATATGTTAGATTATAAAAAAATTATAGATTAACTCTAATGTGACTGTTTTGTTTATTATTTAAGCATAATTTTTTTTTTGAAGTTGTTCTTTGTTTTGAAGTCATCTAAATGTTTTTGAATTTGCAAGTTTTTTTAGATCTGAGATACACTAAAGACTTCTCAGAAACTTCTTGAGAAGACTTCTAATAGAAAACTTCCCACAAAGTCTTCAAGAAGTCTTCTACCAAAGTACCGATTTTGGATATGTATTTTGTGTATTTATATATTAGATTCTAAAAAGTTATAGATTCAGTCTAATGTGACTGTTTTTATTATTTAAGCATAAAAATTATTTTTGATTTTTTCTTTTTTTGAAGCCATTTGATTAATGCTTTTAAATATGTATTTTTTTCAGATCTGAATCAAAGTTATAGATTCAACCTAATGTGAATGTTTTATTTATTATTTAAGCATCAAAATATTATTTTTGAATTTTTCTCTGTTTTGAAGCAATTTGAATGCTTTTGAATATGAAGACTTTTCGAATCTGAGTCAGATTTTGGAAGACTTCTGAGAAGTCTATTGGAAGACTCTTATAAGTATTTTATGCTAGAAGACTTCCTACGAAGTCTTCATGAAGTTTTTTGAAATATTTATAAAGTCTTCCGAAGTGTTCTGCCCAAGATGGTACAAAGGGATGATGTCAAGTGGAATCCAAAGTTATCTATGTTGAGGAATGATATTTAGATCCATGTGTAATAGTTTTGTTTATGGTTTGCTCTAAGATTTGTATGTAAATTATTTTAGTTGTGAATTTTTTTGTAAACTTGAAGAGATGTTAATCTAAAGAATTTGATAAATATGTTCATGTTTAGCCAAAAATACTTGACATTATTGAAGTTATTGATACAACATACCAAAAATTTTATTTAACCATTCTACCCACTCATAACAAAACACAACAACACAAAAACTAGTAAGAGACAAGACTTCAAAAGAGAATTTAATCAAATTCACAAAAAAATAAAATTGATTTTAAGTGAAATTTAAATCTCATGGAAGTTAAAATTATATCTTATGATCTAAGTAGACACATTAAACTACATGGATTGATATTCTTGAAGTTACTTAATACTTTTAAAAGTTAAAAACATACTTTGAAGTTATTTAACACTCTTGAAGACTTCTGGTGAAATCTTCTTTCAGAATACTTCTTAAGAAGTCTTCTCGAATTATCTAGAAACATTAGTGAACATGCATATTTTAAATCTCATAATTATCACCAAATAATTTATGAATTTCATCCAGGAGCCTCAATATTGACTAATATACATGAATTAATAAGAAAATATTAAAAAGTCATTTTAATTGTAGAGAATATGAAAGTTTATTAAACATTGACGTAGAAGACTTCTACGGAAGTCTTCCATTTAGGTCATTTTTGCAATTGCAAAATTATAAAAGAAGACTTCTAGAGAAATTTAATCTACAGTCGACATCTTGAGAATTCTTCCTTTGTAAATATTGGTTTACTTTTGAATTTAAAAATCCTCGAAAATACCAGAGAAAACTTCTAGAAATTGACCATTTCTCTAGTAAACATGTTAATTTTGCAATTGACCAAAGTTCTGCAGATATTTGACTTTTTCTTAGAAATATGAAGTTTTTTCCCTGTCACAAGAAGTATGCATGTGTTACTTTTGCAATTGACTATATTTGACTTTTTCAGAAAAAAAACTTCTCTAGAAATCTTCTCTCTAACCAAAGGTTTGATCTGAAACCCAGAATAAAATTTGAGACTTCTCAATAAGTCTTCTCTCGTAACCAAAGGTTATCAATAAGCCTTCTCGTTAATATTAAATGTTTTATTATTAATTAATGGTAAAAGTAACCTACGCAGACTTCTTTCGACAGTGAGAAGACTTCATCTAACAGTAAAGAAGTCTTCCCAAGAAGACTTCATCGCATTTCTGACAAACTTCGACAATTTTTTAACAAACTTCAATCAATTCCAAAACTAACTTGTTTATTAGAGAAGACTTCTCATTAGTCTTCTCATTTTCTAACAAAAAAAATGTTAGAAAACTTATAGGGAAGTCTTCTAGGTCATGAGGGTTGGATGTGAGGAGAGGGTAATCGGTAGTTGAAGAAACCGGATCAAACCGGTGTCGGTTAAAAAGTGTATAAGTAAAGCTTTTAACCAAGTTGTACCTGATTTTGGTATGGTTGGTTTAGAAGCGGCTTGAAATTTTTTTGGAAGGATGTGATAGCTTGAATTTCCTTGGACTGGCACCAAAACCCTAGGAATAGGTAAAGGTAACGAGTTCTCCGACCTCTCTCCTTAAGAAGAGACTCCAACATCTCTTGGAACTCGTGGCTTAGTTCTTCTTCTTCTCTTTCTCCTTCTTAGCGTTTAGGGTCTAGGCTTTTGCCTTCTTCTTTGAGGAGCTCCACCTTGTGGCAAAAGTTGACGTTTGGAATCGCCATTATTGATACTAGGAAACAACCATGCGCGTAAACGGACGGAAAGAATGGAAATTTAATTTTTATATTAATATTATCTTTATGTAATTTATATCAATTGTTCAATAATTACAAAAATATTTTAATATAATTTTTATGGTGATATAAATTGGTTTAAAATATTTATATAACAAAAGAGAGTAAATTTGCAATGTATTTGAAAAATGTGCAAAATTAACATTATGTATTTAAAAATAACTAGTGCTTGGATCATTACGTAACATAATCATCTTCAATTATTTTATTTCTTTTTCTTTGTGGTCGTTTGACTTCTTCTGTTGCTCATTTCATTTCCTTTGAATTGTCTTCTTAACTTTGTCCATTGTTCATTATCTGAAATTTTTTTGTTAATTTTACCTTTATGTAATTTATATCAATTGTTCAATAATTACAAAAAATATTTTAATATAATTATTTTTATGATAATATCAATTGGTTTAAAATACTTATATAACAAAAGAGAGTAAATTTGGAATGTATTTGAAAAAATGTGCAAAATTAACATTATGTATTAAAAATAAGTAGTGCTTAGATTATTATGTAACATAATCATCTTCAATTATTTTATTTCTTCTTCTTTGTGGTCGTTTGACTTCTTGTGTTGCTCCTTTCATTGCCTTTAGATTGTCTTCTTAACTTTGTCCATTGTTCATTATCTGGAAAAAAAAATTGATTTCATACATTGAACTTGTGAAATAACTTGTTTACCTTCTCTAAACACACATAACTTTATCACAAAAGTGACCTACTCATTAATGACCAAGAATCACGACTTCAATGTCTTTATGAAACTTACAAAGTTTAGAATTAAAATCTTGATTTTTATGTATTTAGAGAGAAAGTGAAAGATATGTGATTTATGTGCATAAGAAATGACATAGGAAGAGAAAAAATTGAATGTTTGGTGCATTAAAAGCTTTAAAATTTTTGTTCATATTGGTTGGTGTATTGATGGCAACGACAATATTGTAGATACTTGGTGAAGATGAGAAGATAGAGTAAAACACTCATTTCAGAGAAAAAAAGAAAAAAATAATAATGTCATTTTCATGAATAACTCGAACCTTTATGGTGAATAAGACAAATGAAGGTTTAAAAAGAAAATATATTGGTTAGTTTTAGGGTTGACCTGAAGTTTTGAATCATATTTAAAAAATTCCCATTTTTATAAGATAACTTTTTATAATGACCGTTTACAATTTCTTTTGAAGAAATACATATGTTACAAAATTATCTTGCATGAAAAATATTCATTTATTGATAATATTAAAAATCTATATTTTTTAAAAAAAATTGGCTGTAATAAAATTATAAACATGTCATACCAAATAAGATATATGTTTTATTATCCGTTTAGCTAAGTTGTATCAAAATTCTAAGAATAATTGAATATATAAAACTAATTAAAAAGCAAACACATTCCAATCTGATCGTTTATTAAATTAATGGGGTAGCTTATAACAACAAATCAAATATTTATGATTTGTTTGAAACCATGTAAAATGTGTGTTCTCGAAAGCGTGATTATATGATAATTTTAAGATATATTATCCCTTTACATATTTTTATAGCATATCACCCACATATTATGTTTTATTGGACATTCTAGATTAAAAAGCATTTAAAATTGACTAAAAGATCAATTTTAAATTGAAATGGATTTTAAGTCTTCAACAAAATTTCGAGTCAAATTTATTCATTATTTGTATCTTCTATTAAAAAAAAGTTTTCCAAAAAATTACCTGCTTATAAATTAAGAAGCATCTTTTGGTATAGCATTACATAAATTGAAATAATCTTAAATTGTTTGTCCTTCCCAAATACTACTACATAATACATCATGGACTTGTTAATATCTTCATAATTCATCTAATAAAAGAAAATTAAGAATACTAACTCCATTTCGTTAGGATTCTTTTGCTATCCAAATTTGAATGACCTTCCTAATAAGTTTTTTGACAACGTTTCATTTGAATATTTTCTAAGAATTTGTAAACATGTAACTGCACACAATTTTTTATTCACCTTTTTAATAAATTTGTGAAAGATTTACAACGAAGAATTTATAGAAATTAACTATTTATAGATCTTCAAAGATCTAAACGGAAAGTCATGACTTTTAGATTTAAGGTAGTTATTTTAAGATAATACATTTACAATATATTTTGAATAGACACATCATTACAAAAAGACACTTTATTTCATAATGAAAAGATCCATAATTATAAAGTGACAATTATTGAAATTTTTTAACAATTTAAAAAGATGTTGTCTTTTAAAATGAGAAGACACAATTCTTAAAACTAACAATTATAGAAATAAATTTACTGGGATATTTTATTTTATTTTAAAAATCATTTATTCTATAATTAAAAGACACAACTCTAAAAACTAATATAGCTCTTTTTTTATGAAAACATAAATTTTATTATAATGAAAAGACAAAACTCGTAAAAACTAACAGAATTTACTTTTTATGAAAACACATCACTTTTTTATAATGAAGAAACACATTTCTTAAAACTAACAAAGTTCATTTTTTATGAAAATACTTACCTTTTTAATAATGTAAACACACAAGTTTAAAACTAATGCATTTCAGTTGTTTAATGAAAAGACACAATTTATGACACTGGTTGGAATTTGATTATTACTTTCAGTTTTTTTAGTGATATTTATATCATTTTTGATAGCAAGCGAAGAACTTTTGCAACATGAACAGATCATGGAATTCCAATATAAATATATGTGAATAACGTGTCTAAATTGCATATCGAAAGGATGTTCATAGATGTATCCCCGTGCCTATTTCAATATCTTCGTTGATCTCTTCCATACACCATAACATGAGTTCCATCATTTGTGCTAATAAATCCTTTGAAATATTGCCAATAATATTTTATTTGATCGCAATTTAGAATGAACTTGCATAAGAGACGCCGGATCTGGATCAAACATATCAGTGGCCATTGGTACGAGTATCTCATGAAACTTTCTGGAAATTGTTTCAGCTAAATAACCATGAGAAGCGGATAAAGTTTTTTTACTATATCTTAAACATAAACTGAACTACAAAATTGAAAAAGTGACTATAGAAAAGGTGAACACAAAAATATTTTTTTAAGTGACTTTGTAAAATCGTACAGATTTCTAAAGCATAAAAGAAGTTATTGACAAATTTTGGCTTTCATTGCTTGACATAACCACAAAGCCTCTAAAAGCCCATACACCAATCTGACCTGCAATAATACAATGCAACTTGGTACAACAAAACAAAATAGGAAAGACTCAAAAGAGAAATATCCCATTTATCAGTTTCTAAATGCTCACAGGTTTTGACAGGATCATTCCGCTATTAGACATGATCCCTCACAGGTTTTGTAAGAAGTGACACAATAAAGATTGGTGGGCTTCCAATCACTGGACAATCCTCCATAGGAGCTACTAATGCTCCGCACAATGATCAGATTTTAAAGGCCCGATTTGATGATATATTGGAATAAAAAGGTGGGGACAACTGTGGAAGGGAATAAAAACATGGCAAAAAGACACCAAAATTTGCTTAATCGGATGCAAAGTGATACTTGACTCAGGAACTTCAAACATTCTTGGTCCACAGGTTTTACCAAAATTTTTTATATTGCCTTTCATTTGTTAATTAAATTTATTTTCTCTTTATTGTAATGTTTAGGCGTTGATCGCGAGTATCAGTCAAGAGATCGTTCCAGCTAGAATCTGTATGAGCCTGTCGAAGCTGCTTGTTCTAACCTTCACGATCACCGGAAAGCCTTTTGTCCTCAAAAAACGTGATTGTGGAAATATGAATTAACCTTTTTAAATACACATTTTAAAGCCGGTTATGATATGCTATGTTTTTTTCTTTTATATGAAACACAAATTTATTAATATCAAAATACATAAAACACTTGTAACACTTACCAAAAAAAAGTATAATTATTGTAAAACTTAGAATAAAAGAAAATTTAAAGTAATAATAAAGGAAATTTAACATAGAAAACATTTTTTTGTTAAACTTTAGAATTTAATTGTATATATTACTTTACAAAATTTATTTTGATAATATACTAAAATAGAAAATTAAATTTTAGTTTTGTATTTTTATAATTTAATATATTTTAGGTATAATATTAGACGATAAATACTTAATTTTTTTATTTAAAAAATACATTTACTTGGATATATATATATCCATATATATATTCCACTTTTTTGTACCAAATATATATATATATATATATATATATTCCACTTTAAGGGTGGTTTTTACCAATTAATCTATTATTTAAAAATTGTATTAAAAACAAATATATATATATATATAATTTAACTTATGGAGTCAATTTTTGAAATAAGATTATTTTATTGAGAAATAAAATAATTTTACACTCATGAAACTATTATGGACCTTTGTGTGTAAAACACTATGTAATAGTTTACTAAAACTTCAAATTAAATTGAGTTGGGCTTAAAAAAATAGCCCTATTATATATCTAAATAGATTTTGATCCGCGCAGTTACGCGGGATTATTTATATTTGTGTTTTTCAAGTAAAATTTATATTTTAATGATATTTTATAAATTTATGTTTATGT